>JAHWFP010054459.1:8361-31245 GCA_023313725.1 Lithobius niger | reverse complement strand
AATATTGTGGAACAATTCTCCCTCCCAACACATTTAGTGCTTGTTAACTAGAATTTAAATTTCCATTCTCCTATAAACAAAAATAAAGATTTTTTTTTTATTAGGTTTAAGTTATGTTTCAGCACGAGAATTCTGCGGCCCCCCCCCCCCCAGCAACAGCAAAAAGGGGATACCATGCTTGCAGCTAGTCGCAATTGTAGTGGTGTCTGAACTCGTTTTGCGGTAGGGCTTATGGACATTTTTATTTACCGTAATCCTTGTTTACAGAACAGGCTTTCTGGTGACATGGCGTACTATGATTCAACAGACAGCATTCATCCATTTTCATTGAAAGAGGAGACTGTTTTGGCAGATGGTGGCTGAGTTAGTAGGGCTGTGTGTGTGAACTTGTGAATCAGAAAATTTAATGTGAATTATACCGTATGGCTCTAAACAGAATTGTTGTGACTCAGCAGTGCTATCAACCAAGGGGCAGACTTGGGCTACGTCTTCGTTATTGGGATGGTTTGATAGTAAACAATTAAACAGGCAGTTGCTTTAGGGTGAAGTGTGATGAAATCGGGTGACTTACCCAGTTAAATTCTATTGCTAACTGCCATGCTGAAATTCAAATTCTGTTGAAAGTGAAATGTCAGTTTGGTTGTAGTCTCCTTCAAATAAAAAATTTTTTTAAGTTTTTTGACCAACAGAATAGGCTAGCCTACAGGTCAGCAGGGTCTTTTCTTTTTACCAATTTTTAAAATCTTAATTGGCTTTCTTGTCTTTACAGTGTGGTTTTAAATCTTTTTAAGAAAAAAAAGTGCAATTTTAGGGTTCAAAAATTCATTTCTGCTTAACCCTTTCCTTCTCATGTACGCTTTTCTACGCCTCTACAAGATTCACAAACACACTCATTTTTACGCGTCTCTTGTATCTCGCATTCCAAATTACTGAAACACAATTATTAAGCAATTTAGTTACATTTTTTAAGTCGTGGTATTGAAGCCGCCAGGATATTTTAGAATTTAAAAATAAAAACTTGCGTAAAGTTGAAAAGTTGCAGCATTATTTTCTACTGTTAAGCACAATTGTGGTGAAACTGGCAATTTTCACGAGGAAATGGGGTTGAAAGTTCTCGTAAATGTCCGTGAAGTAAAGGGTTAATAGGCTAAAAGGTGGATCTTATTTTTCTAAATTTTTGAAAAAGAACTTGTGTTTTTCAGAAAAAAAAAGTTTCTTAGGGTTTGTTCCACATGAAGTTCATCAATCGAAATATCAATCTGTGGCAGACCTCGGAAAGCGCTCTCCATTTTGTAGTTTCTGGTCGCCTCATCGCTTCAAGTCTCAATTGTTGGTTTTCCTTTGCCAAATGGCAAGTGGCGACTGACCAGATTTGCTTGTGTTGGAACTATCATTCACCCATAAATTGTAGGAAGTGTCGTATTCTAGTGTTGTGACAACTCGGTTTCAGTGCTCGCTGCTTTGCTTGGTCATGTGAGGGACCCACATAAGGGATGTCTTGCAAAGTCTCTGGATGTGGTACGCATGGCCTACACAGTGAAACCTCTTTATAACGATGTCCAAGGGTCCTTCAAAAGTAAAATGTTATATCAGGTATATTGTTATAAACATTTACTTTTGCATGTATTGCTGCTTAAAGAGCGTCGAAAATTGCATTGTTGTAACAGGTTTATTGTAAGAGGTATTGTTATAACGAGGTTTGACTGTACTTGGCACTGAGGGCCATGGTTGTTGGACAAGGCTATTTAAGGTCCCCGTGAAGCAGAAGATGAAATTAAAATAGTTTAATGAATTGAGCACAATTGCAATAAGGAAACGGAAAATTAGCGAATTTAATAATTTCCCTTTATTTTGCAGGAAGTAGCAGTAAAACTTGAATCGACCAAAGCAAGGCACCCTCAACTTCTTTATGAAAGCAAGCTGTACAAAATTCTACAAGGTGGCGTAGGAATCCCTCACATAAGGTACGTTACTTATTCTTTTAAAAGTAGGAGCTGTTGTGTGTTCTGGGGATTAGGGTTGCATTCGATTGTCTCGTCTTGTATTTTTTTGACTGCACCGTTAACTCGTTTAGCATTGCAGTACTGTGTTATATGGTATTTAAGAATTGCAGCATTAGGGTACTTACGTTGATATCTTTTTGTTAAATTTAAACAGCAATTGTTTGCTTACCAACTCCTCAGCTTTGTATTGAGCATACTAATTAATTTTAAACTGCTGTAACTGGTTTCAAGATTAACGAACTCTAGCAAGTGGTGTATAGTGATAGATAGAAGACGAACGTACAAGTAAAAATGAATCAAATTAACAGACCACCAGGAAAGAATACTATTCGATGTTCTTTTTTTTAAATTTATTTTCTGAGAAAGAACATTATTCATCAGAAAATCGTTCAATAAGATGTGTAGGAAGTAAAACGTCACACTTTGAAGCATGTTGGATTCGAACCTCGCGCATGGTAGAGTCAACCACTGATCTATAAAGTTTGGTCTTAAGAGGAGATTTTTTCTCTCAGCCAGATTCTGGGATACCAGGTCTCTTTTTTTTTCTGAGAGTTTGGTAGCCATGAGAGGACTACTGCACTCGACAAAAGTGGGATCGTCTCCACGACCAAACTTGATAGATCAGCAGTCGACTACCGTCCGCGCGATTTGAATCTTGACAGTGCTTCGAAATATGACGTTTTACTTCCTACACATTGTAGTGAATGGTGTTCTTTTCCTGTTTTTTTTTTTTATTATTTGTTTTGATTTGTTTCAAGCTTTAAAATCCATGATCATTACTGTTTTAGTGGCATTTTGCAGGCTGAAATGTCTGCTAATGGTGCATTATGTTGGGTCTTCTGCCTCGTCACGCTTCATCACTTCAGGCTACTTTTGGTTGCGATTTGATTGGCAATGAAATATTAAACTACGTACGGGTGTTATCGCGTTATCGTATTTATTCCGTCTTCTGTGATGCTAGAAAAAGGGAGTATATTATTGGTAGAGTGAGTGAGGTTGGATACACGACTAAAATGTGGATTTGTTTGTCTTTAGGGAAACAATTGTTCGTTGTTCTGTTTTGATGCATGTAGGGATCGACCGATACAGAAAAATACCGATCGATAGATACGATTTAAAAATGTCACATTGCTAGCTTTGAAAAAAATTTAAGTCCATGTTTACGTCTTGTACACTTATATTTCAAAGAAAATGATATTTATATATTGGAACGGCAAATATCATTTTCTTTGAAATCTAAGCGTACTAGACGTAACACCGATACCGATTAAAAAAAAAAACCAAAAATCATGTCAGAAAGTTACTCTTATTTCTTTCTTAAGTTCGTAAGCTTATACAAAAAAAGTAAATTTCTTAAATTTTTGTCAGTGGTGTCAGATCCGCAAGCAAACCTTCAATCGTAAAAAAAAAAAAAAATACCATAAATCAACTATTAAACGCCCATGGGCGGCTAAAATTAATTCGATAAAAATGTAGAGGGGACGTTAACAAAGCTACTACAAGATTTCTGACTTCTAACATATTTTTTGGGGTGGCCGTTTAGGCCTAAATCCATTGTTGAAAAGTTGATTATTAACGTGCATGATTTGGGTTCAATCTAACATGAACACAATGGCTTTTATTCTCATTTATTCACAAATTTAGTGCATGAGATCCTTCCAATATATAACCTAATTCAAAGTTAAAATTAATTTTTAACCATCACAAACTTTCAAAACACACGTGATTCACAACCGTAAAACGCCAAACAGAGTAACATCATAACGGACGGGGTGAACTGGATTTTCAAGTGCTTACACAGCCTGGACGCGTCCACCACTTCGCGTCCACTACTCCACGGGTCCAGATCTACGCGTCTATTTCTGCCGGAACTTCCATCTTGGATGACAAAAATAGCTGGTGATAAATGTCAACACGCATTTCCTGGTGGTGAATCACATTGTCTGTTTAGAAGGTTGGTGATGGTTAAAAAGTAGTTTGAATTATGTTAGATATTGGATAGAGGGTGATCTAATAAACTAAATTTGAGAATAAATGAGAAAAAGGTATAGCGATTTCACTTGACTGAATCCATATTACGCACATCAATGATCGATCGCATTGGCCTAATTTTGCCGACTTTTCCATGATACAAATGCTCCCGTGAATTGTGCTGGATTAAATGTTGATTTCGTTAAAATTTTGGTGCAGAACAACCAAGAGTTAAAGGGATAAAACATTGATTTAGTTGAAGCTTCTGGTCAATTTTACGACTGACTAAAAAAAAAAACTATTGGCGGAGGGGGGGAAGGAGGGCGTTAATGAAGCTCCTACATGATTTCTGACCTTAAGGTATTTTTGGGGGGTGGGCCTTATCAAAGCCAGGGCATTTATTAAGCGATTTACGGTAAAACCCACCGCATACTGCAGATAGGCCTAATCGCAAGAAGGTGCCCTGAATCCGACAAATAGTGCGCGTCGAATTCTCCAAGCTGCTGTGTAGATGATGTCATAGGATACTAGCGGGAATGCTATGCAGGAAGGGTTTCTCTCTAGCTAGGCTGAGTAGCCAGCGCGCATGAAAATTGGTTGTATCGGATAAAATATTGGTAAATAAACACTGATACTGATGATTGAAAAATGTCACACGAGACTCAACGCACACTTTCACAACGAAGATAGTCTATTAACTGCAAATTTTCAACTAATAATAGTCGTCATCAGGCACCTTAAAGGTAAGTTTGAACTCTGTTGCATTTCGTTTTTCAGTGCAGTACACGGTTCGAATTCGAAACTGCTGCTCTGTATTGGACTGAAAAACGAAATGTAAACAGAGTTCAAACTTACCTTTAAGGTGCTTGATGACGACTACAGTTAGTAGTTGAAAATTTGCATTTAGTAGGCTATCTTTGTTGTGAAAGTGAGCATTTTTGTGAGTCTCGTGCGACATTTTTCAATCGTTGTAGTGTTTCACAGTATGATGAATAACGGTGTTTTTACGATATTAATATGGGTCTATCTAAGATAATAATTTGTAGCGGGGAAAGCGATAAGGAGCAGCATTGGAGGATCTGGGCAAGCAGCAACAATTCACAACAATACTTGTCAACGATTGTTGACTGATATTTTTTCTTGTGTAAATCTGTTTTCAGAACGTGCTGGAACAATGAATTGGGGCAACAGTCAAGAATGAAGCATATGTGCAGTAAACGGATAGAAAGGCTATTGAGGTTGTGTTATGCATCTAGAAGTGCATTAGCGCTTCTCCCATCAAGTTCAGATTGTTGGATTCATGGCATCTAATTATTGCCGTCTGATTGATGTTCAGTTGTTGTTGCTCATTATCAGTGTTTGGACTGAAGCTAGCAACTGCCTCTTACCAGAGACATTAAACCCGCGTTTTCTGGTATTAAAAACTAAATAATAATGCCAAGGGCGAAACGAATACGGTTTCTCCCTTGTCATTTGCCTTAGCAGGCGTAGCCTAGCTCTAATCCACAAAGTATTCTCTACTGACGAGCCCAAACAAGGGCGAAACAGTCCGTCTAGAGATCTTTGTGGGTAAATAATAATGTGACAGGAAGCTTTGACAATTGTATAGGTCAACGTGGTTTACGAGTAGACAACAGAAAGTCTTGTTTCACAGCTGTGCATAAAGGATTTCAATACGAAAAAATACCTAAACATCGTTGATTTCATGCTAGCTGCTACTACTACTTATTACGAGCCAATTCCACTCAAATAAAATAATTTATGCAACAGATTTGCTTGAAATTTGACATTCGGTTTACGGTGACTCCTAATAGGTGCCATTTATGGTTTGACATTTGGGGATGTTTTAAATCCAAAGGTTGTAATAATTTGTAATGCTATTTTCGTGAACATTGGGAACACACCATCTGTTAGCAAACTAATTGTTGTCCATAGCCGAGTAACAAAGCAGACTCGGGTAACGTATTGTGAGGCCGAGTGAGGTTGCTAAGCTTTGCTCACCGTTACCATAAGGTTCCCTATTGCTCTTTGTGTTTGCAAACGTCCACTCCTCTGCACCATCTGTTGCTGGCGTGGATAAATACTTTGTGGAAAACCAAGGCAGTGAGGTTGCTTAGCTTTGACCACAGTTAGCACTCGGTTCACGTTTTGTTTGCTAACGTCCACACCTCTGCGCCATCTGTTGCTGGCGTGGATAAATACTTTGTGGAAACCAAGGCCGAGTGAGGTTACTTAGCTTTGCTCACAGTAAACGTTAGTAACAGATTAAAATTAATAAGATGTACATTTCAGTCTTCACGAAAACTGTAGTTTTCAAGGAAATGTTGAGAGTGCAAAACTTACCCCAAATCCATATTACCCTTGCTGTAGGCTATGTGTATCGCCTTAAGAATGCTTAAGAGCTTTCATTTATGCCACTTGTTGATTTTCTCAATACGGTGCTGTAATTTAGGCCTATGTTTTCGCTCCATCCTGGTCAGTTAACATTGGCTTCACATTATTTGAATTGATTTGTTTTACTATCAACCCTCTCCAATGTCGGTTGCCACTCGCCATTTGGCGAATGGAAATCAGTAGTTGGCGACCTGAAATTCAGCCTTACTCGCCAAAATGGCGACTAGCAATAGAGAATGACACTCAAAGAGCGATATCTCTGGAACCGTACAAGTAAGAGACGAACGGTTTACGGCGTTATGCTCAGATTTATAAGAGCTACGTAACTGCTTTATCTTCATTAATACTGGAGTTAAAGAATTCTACAATTTTGTAAATGCATGAAATAAAAAAACCATGCATCGTGCAAGATGTCATTGTTATGTGGCGAGTTGAAATTGTGAAATGGCGAGTGCTTTGTAAGGTCTACTGGCCAAGTGGCGACTGCTATTGGCTTCACATTCGAGAGGCAGAGGGTTGTTTACTATACTATTAAATGGGCTAGGCGTATTTTTTTAAACTAGCTGATAACCAGTCTGACAGGGTGGGCAACATCCTTCACTACGTGTGGGATTTTGTTTACTTCAAACGTGCTCTTGCAGTTAGGAGCCGAGTTAATCAGCGATTTGAAGTAACACTGTCCACTGAACCATAATGCATCAAAGTAAAGCAAGTTTTAAAAAATAGCAGATTTGAGCAATTCCAATGCTAATAGCTAATTATATAGATTTGTGCTGTTTTTTTTTTTTTTTTACATGTCGTGTGTGTTAGAACAAACTGACGTATGAAAGCAAACTTTCTTTTTACGGACCATGTGTTTAAAAATCATGGGAAGATGAACACGATTATTTTTATTAAAAAGAGAAACATTGTGTTGAATAACTACAATTCAGGTTGTTTTCTTTTTCAACGAGTCATAATTGTGCACTTGAAATTGTTTTGTTTTGGATTCAGGTCATACTTGTAGGCCTACATTTCGGTACTTGTTCAGACTTAGTTTAGCCTACAATCTTTAATACTTGACCATAACACAATAGGCCAGCCATGTTATGAAGGAAGAAAAACCAACCGTTGCTCTAATGTAACATACTGTTGTCTTGCTTTGAAAAATGTGAATGTCGATAGCTGATTTGAGGTCACATGCGGATCATCTGCAAATGGTGCTTGGAGGTCAGCTATTAATTGGTGTATCCCAGAACAATGGAAGTAAGGAGATAGTAGCTCATTTCCTGCTAAAGTACGGTTGTAATTAACAGCAGAAAACAAGTGCACGCTTGGCTGAAGTGTAAGACTAAAATGACTGCCGGATGGGGAACGCCTAGAAATTGTTCAAGCCTATATTTTCACTTAACGAAGTGTTTATGCTACCTAGGCTAAATTGTGGTTTGCCTAACGCTGAATTGTTTTAAATGAAATTCATGTTTAATGTAGCATAGATCTAACCTACTTGTATGACGTTTGTTCAGACAAAAAAAAGGAACACAGGAAATGGCAGACAAAAAGAAAATGGGGCACAAGGGAAATTTCGGGGCAAACAAGAATTTAAAAGATGGGGGAATTAAAATGCCCGAGTGTACGATGTGAGGGGTGGTACTACCAAGCCCCTGCACTGTCGTCAGTCTTAACTCCCTCGCCCCTGCAATGACCTTGTAGGCTCAGTCATTTAGGGAGTTTTTCCTTACTTCACTTGAATGATACAACCTAGTGAGTTTCTTGATTGCACACCACAGCAATAATTTATTGTAACCTTCTCCGCTCTTCTTGTTGCAACTTGAACTTAACAATTGTACAATTACAATTGCTCTGTATCATTCTTTCTCTCGTCGAGGGGTGGCACAATAATCGACAATTCAGTAATATTACGATAACAAATTTTCGTCAGTTATCGTATCACCCATTTTCTGATTTATCAAATTATCGTGCAAACCCCAAAGCTGAAATTGGCATATCTCGGAAACCGTAATAGGTAGATACATGTGATCTGTGGCGTTGCGTGCGGAATTACAATGGCTCTCCAACCAAGTGTGCAATACTGTTGCTAGCCACTTTTAAGTGATTGGCGAGTTAGTTTAATGCAAACAATATTTAAGCATTAAGTAGCAGCGAAACTGCTAAATTGTTTCTGCATGGTGAGGAAGTAATGGACAATTTTAAGTGCATTTTCATGTCTACTGGCCAAATGGTGAGTCCCACACAATTCACATTCGTGAAGGTTGCAAGCCAAGGTTTTTTTTTTTAATTCAAATTAAAATGGTTATTTCACCCTCAAAATTTGTTTAAAAAAATTATCTAGATGAAAAAAAAATGTGTATCGTGCCGTCACTACTCTCATCTATTGTTGACCTCTTTTCATGTTCAGTACTACAAACTGCATTCCATATCTTTGACATACTCCTTCCGGCGCTTGGCACTTGTCTGAATGAGATTCGCGAGAGGCCAAGCCCACCATCTATTTATTTACAAAATTATTATAGTGCCCAGTAAAGGGCATAACAGCAATATTGGATTAAAACAATTTTAAAAGCAGAAGAAACATGGCGGCTCCTATGGTGGCCACCTAACTCGCCTCTGCCCTCGCCTGATGATATTCGTGATATACATTTCCCATAATTCATTGCTCCTGTGGTGTGCGATGACGGTGCTCCTGTGGTGTGCGATAACGGTTACTACTAATATGAACATGCTGTAAATCTTAAAAACGATACAAACATCAATTTCTGAAAGTAAATAGCTCGTGAAAAGAGGACTAAACGCTACGCCAGAAAAAAAACCGACCTAAAACAGTTGATCTAGCCACTTTTCGATAGTATATGCTTACAGAAACATCCCACTACTTTCATCAGACAAAACTAACGACTACATGCTAGAATTCAAACATAAACTCTAGCATGTGGTCGTTAGTTTTGTGCGTGTTTGTACACTTTTTGCCTGTTGTTTGTGTAAGCATATAATACTACTGTACTGAAAATTTGCTAGACCAACTGTTTTTTTTTTTTCTAGCATAGTGTTAGTCCTCTTTTCACAATTTCTTTAGCTAGAGTAAAAAGAGCCTGTCGGCTTTCAAAGGAAATAGCTATCGGAATATTTGTTGAAACGTTTGCGTCTAAAGGGAAATATTTAGGAAACCGTTTTACAGTTTAATTGAAGCCGTGAGAGTGTTACTCTACTTGTCGGACTAAGCTTCTAAATGGCAACAACCGAACTGCCTGTCCGACTGTATCGTCCTCGGTTTAATGGCCGCTGCCATTCCATAGTCTCGAAAGTGGAAGTATCACAGCTGCAACACCTTAAATTGTGAATCTGCTCGTCCGATAAACACAGTTTACCATATATCGCCCTAGGTTATAAGGACTGATGTTTCCTTTCTAGTGAAGTTTGGATCTACTATTTAGGTTCCACTGCCCAAAGGGAACTACGCGTATACTCCTGTAGTACAGCGTTATTCGAAAAGCATGAATTCCCTTTGTGGGAATGTGTCTGCACTGCAGTCTAACTTGATGAGAAGAGAGGAAAGTGGGAGGAAGAATGTCCATATTCGAGGCAACTGCATCTGTATTCCCTGCTTATGTTCACCATGGTCAAAATAAATCTTACACCTACTTTAAAGTATGTAATTTTGTGGGATACTTGGCCTCTACAACGCTAAGAACTCAGTGGTAGAAGTTGTCCTGATATTCCTGATTTTAGAAAATTTGTCTTGAAATGTCCTTATTTTTCACATAATGTCCTGAAATTTATCGAAATTCTAAAATCGGTTGCACTCGATAAAGGGAATTACTGCCTAAGCCTTCATTTTTCTATCGGCGTAACAAACACGATAATATACGATAAAGCAGTGGCACTGTATCATTCAGGAAGTTTGGGAGAATGCTTCTGCATGGATCGTGACAGTTCCTAAGAAACTCCGAAAAAGTCAATTCACTAAAAAAATCACGCACATTTCCACAAACTAGACACTTACTCCTATGTCCTAAGAAACTTGTTTAGTCAGTCAGCCTTCGTTACCTGCCATCATTGACTTGTACACTACCACACTACGTGCGAGAGCCACCTGTCACACGACTATCGCTAACGTTAGGCATGCTTGTAGTGGTGTACCGATCATAATTCCGATTCCGATACCAAAAACTGGTTCCAATTACCACATGACAGTGACACAGCAAATGGAAAAAAATTAATAATAATGAATTAATTATGATCAGAGAGTCCAGGGTTCTGCGGTGGCAAATTTTTATAAATTTTTAAACCAAAATTTTGATATATACAAAGTTGTATAATTAAATTAAAAAATTTAGACTAAAATTTCAAAAAGTTTAAATGATGTGTAATAATTTTTGCTTCCAAGATTAATGCCAAGCCGTTTTCTAATGGTGCTGATACCATTAAAAATGTTTGCGTTCCGAATGTATCAAATTTAATTTCATAAAATTAAAAAAAAAAAAACTAGTTTGAAATAACCAGAAAATTAAAACAATTTTCTGCCCTGGACCTGCATTTTTAAAGAGGGATTTTTGTTTCTTGGGTTGGTCCAAGCACTTACGGTGTGTCAGTTCTCGATTCATAGGCCATTCTGCGTTGTTTGCAGACATCAAAATATTACAGCAAAAAAATGGATTGCAGCGAGAATGATTATGTTATTGAATGCCGGTAATCGGCTATTACAGTGGCTAAAATCTGACATTTTAGAACTTGTTTCGTACACAAATACCACTAACAAAGACTCGACAACTACTAGTCTCTTAAATTACCTTTCTTCTCCGTCAGAAGCTCACGAAAAAAAGAAAAAAGTTTGCTACATGATCGTAGGAGAAAACGGTCACTATTCGAAACGAGCGCCCGACGAATAGCCCGGGCACTCGTTTCGAATAGTGACAGTTTTCTCCTACGATCATGTAGCAAACTTTTTTCTCAGTTTTTTCGTGAGCTTCTGACGAAGAAGAAAGGTTAATTTTTTCGGAAATTTAAGAGACTAGTAGTAGTTGAGTAGATTGTTGGTGGTATTTGTACACGGAACATGTTCTAAAATGATTATGTCTATACAATGCACGAATTGCAATTTCTACAAGTTCAATATAGGATATACGATTGCAATACTCGAGGAATATAGTCAGCGTTCGTACCTCACCTAGACCACATGAATTACGCATTGTAATAGTGGTGCTTTGGTGCAAAATTAGATTTTTTGGGTGACATCAAAATCAGCATATTATTGGGTCAAAGGCAGTCAGATATTAACTTAAAAAATTAGCTTTAAACCCTAGTAACATAGCCTTACAGGTTTAATAAAAAAAATTTTCAACACCAGTTCTACAACTTGAAAACCAAAGTACGAGTCGATTCCATGTTTTTCCAGCTTTATACAGGATTCAGAAATTTTGCAGGTGTTTACAAGATGTTTAGATAGGGAAACCTGTCTGTAGCTAATGTTTGTATTAATGTTTGTACGAAAATAATCCCAACATCCCAGAAAAGAGCTGTTTAGAGACTAGACCAGACGGGACTAAACGCATTTTCAAAATAGTTATTGGTACTAGCCCAAGATTTGGTTTTTTGAGAGTTATATCCAAAATACTGGAACATATTAAAGCACAAATTAAAATATTTGCTACTAGCCTAGGAATATGTTTCTGATCTGCTAATTCAATGGGACTTCATATTGAGACACGAAGGGATTTTTTTTCAAATTTCCCTATCTTTTCCCACAAAATTCTTGTTTTTCCTGAGATTTTGGCTGTATTCATTTTCCCTGACATTTCCATGTTCTCCAGGTTTTGTCAGAACCCTGTTATATTGAACATTCGTCAGAATTCCAAACTTTTCAAGGCCTCATGAAATTCCTTACTTTTCCAGATTTTAAGGCCCCGTCAAACCCTGATAAACGTATATATTATAAGCTGCTCGTTTTTAGGCATTTCATTTTTTATGCTGGCCTTTGGCCATAAGTATTGCAATCCTATTATAGATATTCACTACATTAAACTTGCAATTATCCCAATGTATTGTTGCAGCGGTTGATTCGTTGCAGTATTAGAAATACGGACATGCCTAGAATTGGAGGCCAAAACCAATGCTAACTAAACCCTTCCAACAGGGTTCATACAGCACATCATTATTTTTTCAAGTATTTTCCAGTATATTTTTTTCTTAGTTTTCCGGTATATACGGTAATATGTAGTTTTACCTATTGATCTTCCAAAACTACAACACAACTAAAACTTTAAACGCAAAGATTCGGACATTTCCATTCGTGTAGCGATAGCACAGTGTCCCATTAGTTCTATCAGCAGCAACAAAATGTATGGACGGCAAATGGAGAGAGGAATGGCGGGTGGGTCTGCTGTGTTATTTTCGAAACAGAGCGCCGCCTTTTCAGAGAGCACACAAAGTGACTACGGCGCTAACCTAATTAAAGCAAAGAAATCTAAAATTTTGTTTTAACACTTTGGATCCGAACGACGTACTGGTACGTTTTCATTAATTGTTACTGAGTGCCTAAGGACGTACAGGTACGTCTCACATTTTTGATTTCCTATACAAAACTGTGGAGGGCAGTACGTTCGCTGTGCCTCAGCCAGAGTCTTTGTTGGACAAATTAGTTCACTTTCAATCGCTAGTGGCAGCACCATACAGCAGAATTTCTGTTTTTAGGGTTCTAGCTGGAGCGTCTTTTTTTGAAGTGAAAGTCAACATGGCGTTGTCAGACGAAAATGAAACTGAAACTAGCGATTTTATTGAAACTAACACGCCACAGAGAGGCTCGAATTCAGTGCCAGGAAGTTATTACAGTGAATAAATATTATGGCTAATTTGGAGGTTTTTTTTTCAGATTGAGCAGCTTGTTTGTCACTGGTATGCGTTCGTCGTACTTTTGCCGAAACAGAAATATTTCGTTTCCCCCCTCATATTTTTACAAAAAGAAATATTTTTTTAAATTTTCACCTAACTTTCCAAAAACTTTCACTTTCATCTACTATCTAAACAAAATTGTGTTAGATAGACCGGCAGACATGCGCGAAACATAATGGCAGGCTCCAAAGTGTTAATTGCAAGAGAAAACCATCAGTTTAGCTAGAGTTAAAAATTCAAGTATTTTCCAGTATTAGTACGAACCCTGTTCCAAAATGTCACGAATATAATCACAATAAGCTATGCAGTTATGAAATTGTTCAGCTAGAAAAAGAATAATTCCCAAAATAATAATATGGAAGCAAGTGAAGGAGCACTAAATGGTGAAAATGGGTGAAATTTGCTGGGGCGGAGTCACAAAGTCTGTGAATGCAACAATATTATAATCTGGAAGGAAGTGAAGGAGTATTAAATGGTGAAAATGAGTGCATTTTGCTGGGGCGTAGTCACACAAAGTCTGTGAATGCAACGATATTATAATCTGGAAGCAAGTGAAGGAGTATTAAATGGTGAAAGTGAGTGCATTTTGCTGGGGCGGAGTCTGATTTGTCACCAAGCCTTTGAATGCAACAATATTCGAAATTTTGGAAGCTGCTGCACTTCGAGAAGTGGCATCATGATTAATGGGGATTGGCATTAATACAACTTGCCAGGAAAGAAGCGCGCCCGCAACAGCTTCCAAAATTTCAAATATCTCGTATTCACAGACTGGGCGAATTTGATCATTCTTAACAGGATTAGGCCGCTATTTTTAGATGGAGAAATGACATTGTGCCAGTTATTACGAAGAGTTGTTTAAAGGGCTTATTTCACCAAAATGGAGTAATGTACAACAGACTACACACAATTTGTACATCGTGTTGGAGGGACAGTCCTTGAATGCGTTTAGAACTGTAGAGGGACAATGCCAAGACGATTAGTGTAGTGTGGCTCAGGTGGAATGGCCCTCTTAACCAATCTAACCTCTTCGGTATGCAGAGTGTGCATGATATTACGAACCCACAGACGTATGTCATATGGATCACAGGGCTACACTACTCTACACGAGGAAGTTCTTCAGAGGGAAGTCGATATAAAATAAAATTAGGACATCATGTTGGACCTAACTTCAGGACACTTTCAGGACATTTATTCAAATTTTCAACATTTTTAAAACTATAATTAAGTTTTAAATATCAATTAGGCAGGTAATCAAACTTACAAAATGTTCCTTTTCCAATGCCATTTTTTTTTCTTTTTCTTAGCCAAAGGGTGTTTCCCAGATTGTTATGCACACAAACAGAGTAGTTAGTTTTGCTATGAACTTCATAAAGTTTTTCAGTACCAGTATTAACCATTATTTGGGCAACTTTAAAGTGCGACACTAATTAATTTTTAATTTTCGTCACATACTTAACGATGCAGAAGGATTCTCCGGTCAGGACACGTAAGTAGTGGTGTACAGATTCCGAGTACGGTTCCGTGATATCGGAACCGGTACCGGAACCGCTATCTTGGTTGGCCGATACTGACTACTTTTCAAAAATCGGCGTAGACCACTAAATCACTTGATATTGTCATCTAGTTTCCTTTTTCCAGGGGTACGCGATCGTTGGAAAGAATAGTTTCAAGAGATCGTGGAACAGAAAATTAATTTCAGTAGGTTAAATCGTCGTAAAACGGTGCTTGAGTAGATCTAGGATGAATAGCTAACACATTTTCGCGTGTTTTTACTGGGCCACTTACCTGTTGACATCAACTTTTGTTGAGTAGTTTGCATCATGTTAACCATAAAATCCCATCTAGGATGTTAATATACTAATCAGAATACGTTACAGCTGATTCCTGTTTGTTTAAGGATGTCAGGACTTTATTATCATCAAGTTGTTTCCTATTTTCTTAGCGATCACATACTTAGAAACCCCTGCACGCGCCATTTTGTTTCTAAATCATGCGTTCGATTGGAATCAACCTGGAGTCAACAGTGACTACAATAAATCTGGGCTGCAAAAATCTTCAAGCATGCAAAGCTTTGCTAAGACTCATAAGCCTAAAAATGTCGTGATTTTTACTTTGAAAGTTCTTTAACATTCTCAGATACTTACAAAACACGCACAAATTTCAAAGTTCAAGGAAGAAACTCGGCTTTCTTCGCGAATTTTCGACAGTCCTACACTGGTGGATGTCAACACAGCCGACTGTCTTTATCAGGCTCTCCTTCACGTGCTACCTCGTTCTTACCACTTTCGTGCGATTTAAATTCGGGGGTTTCATGTTGCCTCTGGTATTGGCTTGCCCATCTCCACTCATGATCGCCGTTTTATGATGCCTCCTGTATTTGCTTGCCACTTTCGTCTCAAGCTCTCACAAAATTCACCTTTCAATAGCAACTGTACTGCAAGATTGGAAGGCCGTGCTGATGAATATCCTGGGACCATCCAATCCTGCAATACAGTTCCTATTGAAAGGCGAAGTGTGCGAGAGCTTGAAAGTGGCAAGCCAATACAGGACGCAACGTAAAACCGCCGATCTTTGAATGCAGATTGGCAAGCCAATACCAGGGGCAACCTGAAACTGCCGAATTTGAAATCGCACGAAAGTGGTAAGAACGAGGTAGCACGTGAAGGAGAGCCTGATGAAGACAGTCGACTGTGTTTACATCCACCAGTGTTAGGGATGTCAAAAATTCGCTAACACAGACTGAGTTTCTTCCTTGAACTTTGATATTTGGGAGTGTTTTGTAAGTATCTGAAAAGACTCATAAGAATCCGGGCTGCAAAAAATCTTCAAGCATGCTCTTATTTATATTTAGCCTAAGTTTTTAAAATTTTAATGAAAATTTTTTGATTTTAATTTATGTTTAAAAAAATTAAATTTAATACAGCAAGAAAATGACAATTTTAAAATCTTATCAGCTTCACTATACCACGCGTGAAGGCTGTTTGCCGTAACGCACGAATCACAAGACTGGGCTAGTCCATTCTGACAGCCAAAGATCCGCTATTCTCATTTGTCAGTGGCCAACTCATGATGACATCACGGCAAACAGCCGTGGCTCAGTAATAGACATGGGCCAAAGCATGGTCGAAACATAGGCATAAATACGTATTTCTAATGCAACTTCGTTTTTTTTTTTTTTTACAAATTGGGTGAAAATGTACATGGACATAATCCAGATTATGCCAATGATACTGAAAGAAGCGAAAGCCAACAAAATTAACTGAATAAAAAGTGGATTCACCATTTAGGAAAAAAGCATTAGAGCTTGTATCTCCATGGAGCTAACAGCTATGTTGGTAAAAAAAAAAAAATTGATTTCACTCAACAAAACTAACCTTAATTTGAACTCCAATTCCGGGGAACATTGGAGTTCCATGTATACGAATACACATACATCAATAACCAAACAAACGGAAGACTTGGACATTTCGCACATTAAAAATATACACACACAAAATACAAATATATACATATAAAGAACTAAAACTTGATATTCACAAACGCTTACAAAACAAATACTGTAAACAACAAAACTCTTACAAAATTGAAAAATTGACCACACAATCACTCCACGAAATTGATCTAAAACTGAAACCAACTTTTCAAACTCGGATTGTTTTCACTTCTGAGATTGCAGCAAGTTGAAAGAATCCTTGCTTGCTGGAATTGACGTCAAATTATAATTCTTTTCAATGAGTGAACTCTGTAGTACTTTATTTGTGTACCTTCACACCTGTAGTTCCATGGGGATACAAGCTCTAATGCTTTTTTTTCTTTCACTTTTTTTGTTCTGTTAATATTAGTGGCATTTTGGTTTGGTAGCATTTTGATAGAATTGAGCTTGGCCTCCTTCAATTCTAGGCTTGCTTAGATTTGCCTTTAAATGTTTCCTCTAATCCAAATTATTTTTTAGGTTTCGCACAGGAATATGTTTTCGCTGCTAAAAAGTGTGAATGCGGTAAAAAAAAGTTAAAATTGAAAGTTTAAAGCGTGTCCATGGCTCCTCCAAGCATGGAAATGAGCTTTATGCAGGTCATTGTCGTCAAGTTCCTGTTGGTCTGGCAGATATTCTTGACCAAGGCACTGCCTTCACTCTCTTTGAGCCTAAAACTATGAAAGCCGCTTTCAAGGAACCAGCATTTAAAAGTACTGACAGAGGCGGTTGCTAATGCTAAATATAGCTTAAGCCTGAATCCGTGGTTAATTTTTAAAGAGAAATTTTAAGATAGGTGATACCAGGGTTTGTATAGGCAATAAAAAGCGTGGAATATTGTAAGGCCGTTATCCAGGCCTTTTAAGTATGGAATTCTGACGATTTTTCAATGTAAGGCTGAAAAGCATGGAATTTACTCTTAAACATTATTTTTAAGTTTTAGAACTTTCACAATTCGCATTTTTCTTTTAATCAGAATTTTTTTTTAATAACCGTTTACTAGGGTTTAAAGCCACTGTTCCCTTTTTTATCTGACGACGTTTGTTCAGATAATTATGCTGAATTTATTGCCACCAAAAAATAAAATAAAATTTAGCATCACAACTGGCGTAGGCTACCGAGTATGGAAAATGGTAGGGAAAAAGATTTTTGGGGCCTGGACAAGGCGTGGAATTTGGTTAGATGAGGTACGAACACGGTACATGGATTTTGACTGGTCAGATATGATTTGGTAATGTTGGATGGTATACCGTCAAATTTAAATCATGGGAACGACGTAGAATTTATAAAGCTGCAGATTGGATGCAATAAGTTAAAGTAAAATAAGTTGGTAAAGCAAAGTAGCTAAAAAAAAAAAAAAAGATGCAACAAGGTTCAAGTAAATTTAATGTTTTTTGTTTTGTTTTTTAACTTACGACAGTAGAGTGGTGCTAGATAAAAACCTTTTAACTTGTGTAAAATATGTAGTACCAGGAGTGGCATAAAGTATTGCATTAGCATTCAGCTGAGCGTCCATGTTTATATTTATATTGCTGCATGTTCCATATCTCGTCCTGCATTGCAATCCCACGTGTCTACTTGAGGAACGACACAGTTCTCACCGAGTTCTTGCGATATCCTATTTTTCCTGGCAAAAATATTTGTGATAAGATTTTTGTGGAACAGCATCGAACAATCACCTGTTAGGACATGGCTTTTTCGAGCCAAGGCCGACTGGGTAGAATAAGAAATGGCATGCTTGTGCCTCCTGGCTTTATGCCAGTTGACGTGCATGACTGAAAGTTGACGGACGTTGTTGCTTGGGTGAAGTAAGATTCTGGCGAGGTTAAGTCGGCTTGCCTGCTGCCAGGAAGCCAAACCCGCAACTAATTTACCAGACGACCTTGTTACAAAAGGATGGAATAGGAAGCTGGTAGGGATGCACCGAATATTCGGTAATCATTCGATACTCGGCCAAAAATTCTAAGTATTCGGTATTTGGCCGAATAGTGTTAAGATTTGTTGGTATTCGGATGAATATTTTTTAGTATAGATTTATTAATTGTGTTCATGTAAGAACGTTTAGCTAAGCATTTCGTTTTGGTTTGTGAGGAATTGTCTTCTTACATTTCTACAAGAAGGAAAAATGATCAAATGTGTTCGCTTCGGCCGAATATGTAAATTGTTTGGTGCCGAATATTCGGTATTCGGTTATATATTCAGTTGTATATTCGGTGCATCCCTGGAAGCTGGAGTTAGAGCACAGACATTCCCACGTACCACTGCGGTCATACGCATGCATTCATGTATGTATTTGAGGCGTCTCATACGTTGGGCCTTTGGTGCTGAAGCACCAGGGCCACAGGCCGAAAAGGGCCTCAAGGGTACCGCATGGTCACGGGAAACGTAAAATAGGTAATATTCTACCTAAATTTTCTTCCGTTTTACCGCAAAAAAAATTGGTAGCATGCACAAACCCCGAAAAAAGCAGAGGCACAGTTTTAGTGGCCGTTTTTTTTTTTTGGGGGGGGGGCCCTTTTCTGCAGCTTTCGTATCCATTTTGCCCTTTTTGGCCTTTAGGCAATTTCTCGGGCATCGCCGAACCAGAAACTGTAGGCACAAAAAGCCTCACACCCCCCCTTCCCAAGTACACACCACTCAACAAATATTGTCCAAAGTAAAACCTTTTTTTTTGTGTGGGACTTGTGAGGGGGGGGGGGGGGAGAGAGTAGGGCAACTATAAATCGTAAGTTCTAGTCCTCTACGAGATCCTCTATTTAATCCGGCTTTTTGCATGTACTCTTACCATGCCTAATATAGCATACAAAAACTGCAGTGTTGCAGATTTAAAAATTAAAAAAAAATGTTTTGTAGGTCGAAAGAAGCAAGCATTTTTTTTTTTTTTAGCATTTGCTTTTTAACCGATTGTCGCTATAGAAGTTTCACGGGCCCAAAAAAATTCAATTGCAAACTGGCGAGTAACTGGACCTGGAAAATTTCTGCACCTGTGCAACTACAAATTCTTTTAATAATGTACTTACGTTATTTTTTTTGATATCTTCGGGGAAAACCCATCAATTGCACATTACCTTTGGGTGGCTTCCTTTACTGTCTGCGCCTTCTCACAGCTACAAGCTAGAAATCACATGAAATTCCAACATGGCGGCAGTTTTAGCTCTACCGGCTCGCAACGAAAACAGTCAATATGAGAGTTAAGAAGCAACTGGGAAAATTGTTTCACCAGGAGGAATTCTTTATTTTATTGTCGCGGATTATAAGACTGCAAGGATATAATCAAATGATGTCGGATTCAGATAATCCAGGTAGAGGTGTTGCCATAACAACCACTCATTTGCCATCACGATTGAATTCTAGCTGCGAGAATGCAAAGGCGAGTCTTTGCGTAAACGGACCCTAACTAATGTAAGATAAAAACTTGGCGACTACCTCTGTGAAAACCTGGGTTCTCAAATTTCTGGGAAAAGACTAGGGATGGTCGGTTTCATTTTTTGGCTTCGGTTTCGGTTTTTGCCCCTCCTCCTCGCCCGATTTTTATATATGTAACACTAAGTAGTACCAGCTTCCAGCTTTTAGTAGTACCAGCTTCCAACTCGCTTAACGTTCAGCATCGTTATTTACTGCGGGCCTGGCTGTGACGCCCTTTTTACTGTTACTTTTTTTCATGAATAGGAGCTTTTCTGTCATTTATACATAAAAAATGATAATTATTTAAAAATTTAAAACCAGCCTATCTTTGAATTTTCGAAAAAACGACACAAACTCCGAATCGGTTTCCGACCCATCTCCAGAAGAAGAAGAAATGTTGGAAAAGGCCGGAAAATTGTGAGCTCCAAGGAGGGAATAAGACTAACTGTAAAATAAACCAACCATCAACTACAAAAAACAAAGTGTGCCTTGCAAGGATTTGTTAACATGGTTTTTTCTACTACGATTTTCATGTCAAAATGTGTTAATAGCAAAAACTGCGGTTTCAGTTGCGTTTTTTTTTTAACAAGTGAAAAAGAAACATCTAAATGCTATTCAGGTGAGGTTTTTTTGTCCTTTTTTTTTCGGAGCTTTCAAACCTCTGAAAACTTAACAAATACAGTTACCGCAATTTTTTTTCTAACCCGAATATCTCATTCAGAGATGATAGAACAGCAGTAAACAACTTAAGACTTGCTAGTTCCTGAGACTTAAACGCACACAATCTAGGCTAGCGTTTAATCAAAAATAAATTTAAAAAAAATTCCGTTTTATGAAAACCGATTCTAAGCATCGACTCTGTTTGAAACCTGTTCGGTTTAGCTTTGGGTTTAACGGGGGGAAAACCGAAATCCTGGTTCGGTTTCGGTAGCTGACACGTGCAGAAATCTTATTTCCTACAGGCCAGTGAACCCGTTAATTAGGCTTCTGTCAATACGTGCCACAGCTCATCAGACAGACTCATCATTTCCAGGAATGGTTTCTGTCAATAATGGATAAGACCATTTCATTCCTCCCCTCATATCGGTTCATTCTATCCTAACCGTTCTCTCCTTCCGTATTTATGCTTTGTGTTGGATTAAAGTAAGGGTGCAAACCACAGGGAGCCGGCACGGACAACGTCATACCAACAACAGACATACACCAAACCACAAAGACCAAACCAAACAGACATACACACAAACCACCACCAAAGCCAAAAGACACATGAATGCGCACTTCATTAAACCAAAACCCACAAAAAGCCTGGGGTAAAAAGCACACAAAAAATGTGCACATGGGGCCTAACTGGAATATGGGAACGTTCAAGTATTACGTCATCAAGAAGGTCGGGGGAGGGGGTGCTGATAAAGTAAGCTCCGCTACCCCGTAAAACAAAATTTTTAAAGGGAGGAAATGCACCCAAAAAAAGGTGTGGTATACAGGTAAAAGAACTACTTTTTTTTTGGGGGGGGGGGGGAAGCTAGAAATGACGTAATACTGGAGGGGGGAGGTTGAATTGAAAATGGCCAATTTCTTGGCGACCTAATACTTAATGTTCCCTATAAATATTAGCTGTAGGTGTAACTAATGGTCTAGCCTATGAAGTTTTTTTTTTTTTTTTTTTTTTTTTTACTTTTGAGGGACCGTACAAATGCAATTTTATTTTAGGTGGTGTATCCGACGATAAAATTTTCATATTCGGTAACTAACAATTTGTCTCTACTACCTAATTAAATTTGTCACTCCCTTGTTAAATTACATCATTTTTTTTATTGTGTTTGGGGGGGGGGGGGGGGAAGGGGCTTTACGTTGGAAAAGCCCATGGGAAACCCTGGTCAAATTTATTTTACCGAAGTCTTGTTATAAATGAACCCAGCGGTAGGCTTTCGCGCGGTACCCTACTTGTTAGTAGTGGCCGCTGCTGAATTAAAAGAAAAAAATGACCTATTTTTGCTGTTGGCTACTTCCAAGAATGGAGCCCAGGCTTCCAACACAGTACCGCCCTGCGTTCGTGCGGTTCATCGGTCTGCTCAAATATCGGGGATTAGAAGAAATTGCATCTGTAACTTCATAACGACTCTTCGGGGGGGGGCGCGCCAAAAAATATTTTAAACTGGAGGGAAAAAAACTTCAACTTTTGACGTTTCCAGTTCCCCTACAAACCAACAAAGAAGGCTAGGACTGACGAAGGTGGATTCTGTCGGCGTCTGTTGGGTTGACTGTACAGCCTTACAACTGGTAAAACCGGTTTTGCCACCCGTCGAAGTCTATTTTGGGGTTAGCTGGTGGTGGTTGGGTGGTGTAGTATCAAATTCGAAGAAGTTAAATCATGCAGAATGATTGGCACAATTATTGTATTGTTAGATTGACAATAAAATTGGGGAGATGGTGACAGATCATCCTTGAAAACCGTAAAACTGTAATTCAAAGCTGCTAGTCTGACATTATTCCTACGATATTAAGACAGCTTAGTTAACGAAATTCAAGCTTTTTTTGCCGGGACTTGTAATATTTTAAAAATAATGTAAGAATAAAGTAAGTAGCTTCTGGGATGAGTTATTCTGGAGTAATTCTCAGAATCGCACCTCAATTAAGTTGTAAATGTTCTTGGCAAGAAAAGGTGTAAACAATAGTAGTGCATAGAATATGATGCATTATTATGTAGTACCAGGTTTGAGAAAATCCGGTGTTTTTTTTTTCGGGGGGGGGGGC
>JAHWFP010054458.1:63449-81084 GCA_023313725.1 Lithobius niger | reverse complement strand
GCCCCTGGCGGCCATCTCTTTTCCTCTCGATATGTCAACCATGATGGTGGCTCAAGAGGGGAGGTAGGGTGGGTATTTACAGGTAGTATAAATTTTCGTATAGACGATAGAAACCAATTTTACCCCCGCCAAAATTTAGGTTTCTAATAGTCGGTAGAAAATTTCTACTACCTGTAAATTAAAATGCATTTACAGTAGACCTCGTCAGTATGGGTGGCAGGCACCATCATGGCGAGTTACCCTGGGTTGCGGACTGGTTCCCCAAAAAAGTTTAACAAAACTTCGCACTTTATTGAAAATTATATAACAGAAACAGGAATTTGGATCTCTTTCGTAGGATTTGGTGGCCCTGAAAAGGGCCGTTTGTGAATGATGGGTCTTGCTTCCGTCTTCTGGAAGTCGGGAACGGGAAGGTCTTGCTTCCGTCTTCTGGAGGTCTTCGTTTCTGTGTTAGTGCTTAAGGGGGTTGGACTATGCATCTGGCTGTTACGATTGATCCCAGACGATATAGCCCATCTTCTTGCCTTGACATGTCACGGAGGTAGTGACTTGTGAAGACGGTTTGGCTCCTCCATGATGTGGCTTGCAGAATTTCGGAAATGGAGACTTGATTGTGGAAAGCCCATGAAGTTGAGAGTGCCCGGAGTTCGTGTGCGGTTGCCTTGATGTTGTTGTCGGTGCAGCCGATGTTCGCATCGTCGTATGCCCTGTTAATGACAGTTCTGATCCAGTTGGCAATCATGGGAGCAGAAGTCACGTTCGTTCCTTTGGTGAAGGGAAGGAAGAGTTGAGTGCGTCCCCTTCGGCATTCGGGGTCACTTGTGCGTTTAATGTAGTATCGAAGCGTACGTACGGGACATAGGGTTCGTTCGGGTTCTTCATCATAGATGTTCGTAAGGGCTGGTATGATAGGTTTGGACGGTTCGCATGGTTTTTGAGTTTTGGCTCGGATATCAGGACGAGGCCTCAAATGAATGAATTTGCAATTGTCGAAAAAGAAACAGTGAGCAGGGTCGTTCGACAGGGCTTGCATTTCGCTGCGAAGGCTGGCAGCCAGAGAGGTGAGAAAAACTGTCTTCCTTGTGAGATGGTTAATGTGGCAAGTTTGGATCGGTTCGTATGGATCTTTGGTCAGGGAGTCCAAGACAAGGGAAAGGTCCCATTTTGGGAACTCATGATGGATAGATGGTCTTTCAATTTCGAAGTATTTCAAGAGAGATGTTTGTTTCCGGCGGCTTTGAAGACGGTGTTCAGGGAGGAACGGTAGACTAGAATGGTTGAGCCTTTTAGTCCATCTTTGAAAAGATCGGTAAAGAAGACTAGCAGTTCCCGAATAGGGGGGTTGATTGGATTAACCTTTTTTCGCTTACACCAATGAAACCATCGTTGCCAGTGGCTGTTGTACATTTTGTTAGTTGAGTCTCGAAGAGCCTTGCTGGCGATGCGAGCGGCTTGTTCTTCAAAAATTCCAGCCTCTTTAATGAGTTGGATGATAGTAGCCACCCGTGCAGATGTAAGATGTTGGAGTTCGGGTGGAACTTGGTTCCCTTCTGTTGGGATAAGAGGTCCGGAAGGTTTGACAATTCTCTTGGTGTGTCTACGAGAAGGTTGAGTAGTCGAGGGAACCACGGGGCTGCTGGCCAGTTTGGTGCGATGAGAAGAAACAGACCCTGAATTTGTTCGATCTTCGTTAGGACAGTTGGGAGAAGTTTGAACGGAGGGAACAGGTAGGCGTAGAGGTTGTCCCAGGGAAAGGTCAGAGCATCGACTGCACAAGCCAGGTCGTCCGGAATCGGGCTCACGAATTGGGGAATTCTGGCATTGTACCTCGTGGCGAAGAGGTCGATCATGGGTTTCCCCCAGATGATGAAGAGAGATTCGCAAATTGATGTCTTGAGGGACCATTCCCCTGATGGTGGTTTCTTCCGGGATAGTGCGTCCGCTATTACATTTTGGTTGCCTGGGATGTGGAGCGGTTGGAGAGTTGTGTCGAGCTTAAGGCATAGGTTGAATATTTCGGAGGTGATCTGATGAAGGGAACGTGTTCTCCTTCTATGCGTACGTAGGCGACTGCAGTAGTGTTGTCTGATTGGATTTGAACGATCTTGCCTGTTACCAGGTGATGGAAATGGCGAAGAGCATTGTAGATTGCCTTCAGTTCGAGAACGTTGATATGCTCGGTAGTGTTGGGAGGCCAGGTTCCGTTTACTTCGTTGTCCATTATGTGAGCACCCCATCCAGTTAGAGATGCGTCGGTTAGGAGTAGGAGGTCTGGAGGGGGTTCGTGAAGAGGCATAGTCTTGGATAGATTTGCGGTGTTCATCCACTAGTGAAGGCATTCCCATAGGAAGTGGGGATCGGATGGTTTTGACAACTTGGATGATGGAAGATGGTTGCTCCAATAAACGATGCGGAAAAGGTGGAGTGGTCGAGTCATCCAACGACCGTAGGGAAGAAGATCTGCCATTGAATCCATTTTGCCTACGAGGGAGTTCAGGGATGTCAGTGAGTGATTTGTGGACTGGGAAAAGGAGAGGCAGTGGTCTAGTAGGTCGGTTTTCCTCTCCGCTGATGGCGTGACGGTGGCAGACCGAAGGTTGAAATCCACACCGAGGAAGATGAAGGTTTGTGCAGGTTGGAGTCGTGATTTCTCCCAGTTGACGCCCAGACCAAGGTTGTGAAGAAGCCGGATGGTGAAGAAGGTGTCTTGCCGGAGTTGGCGGGGACAGATGTTGTTTAGGAGCCAATCGTCGAGGAAGGCGTTGGCTCCTACCTGGTGACGGTGAAAGTGGCTCAAAATGGGCTTCATGACGAGAGTAAAGATGCGTGGAGCAGCGTTGAGGCCGAATGGGAGAGTTTGGAATTCGAAAATCTTCCCTTGGTAGATAAACCGGAAGTAGTGGAGGTACGTCTTGTGAAGAGGGATGTGTAGATATGCATCTTCGAGGTCGATCGAGATTGTCCATTCCAGGGGTTTTAGGGAGAGGCGAATGGATTGAAGGGTCTCCATTTTGAAGTGTTCGTTGTTCATGTAGCGATTCAGTGGTTTCAGGTTGAAAATCATTCTTTCCCCACTGGACTTCTTTGGCCTCAGGAAGATGGCCAGGCTTGGAATGGTCGGGACAGAGGCGGATTGCGTTTTTGGCTAGAAGGGCGGCTACTTCTTTGGAGAGAGCGGGTGAAGCCTTGGTTGCGAGCCCCCAAGGAGGGGTGAATGCCATGGGAGGTCTTGAATTGAAGGATGGTTGAAAGCCATGGGATACGATTGATAAGATGACTTTGTCGGTTGTGATGTGATGCCATGCTGATGTGAAGTGACTGATTCGGCCGCCTACAGGGAGAGCGTGGGCATAGTCACTTGCGGTGAAAGGATTTCCGACTGGAAGCAGAGGAGTACTTGCTGCGGTTGTCGGGGGTGGAGCTTCTTCTGAATTTGTTGTTGTTGCGTGAGTTGTTGTGGGTGTTCCCTCGAAAGGACTGATTCCGGCGGGGAGAAGGTTTCCTCTTGTCATGGGACGACTGGTCATTGGACGTTGGAGGAGGCAGTGGTTTGGGATGAGAGGTGTGGCCTTGGAAGGGTTTTCGAAAAGGCTGGTTGTTCGGTGGTTTGAACGGTTTCATAGGTTTGCGGGCGATTTCCAAATGAGGGGCAAGAGTCGGGATGCGGCCTCTGAAGAGTGTGTCCGTCTCATGAAGAGGTTGGTTGCGGAGGATGTGTTTGGTAGACGCATTCAAGTTCGATGTGGTGCTTAAGGCGATGTCCCTGAGTAGGAGGGTCGAGTTGAACAGAGCCTTGGTGAACCAGTTGAAGGAGTGATACGAGGCGAAGGACATCTTCTTAAAAAGTTCGGAAAGAAGGAAGTGGAGATACTTGACGTTCTTTTGGCTAGATTCACGGGGGAGCCTTTCGCAGAGGGCGTTGATAGCCGTGGCGAGGACGTCGGCTTGAGAGTTGGCGCAGAGGCCTAGACGGAGTATCTTGTCATTCTCACGGAATACGGCAGTGGGCACCTCGGTGCAACGGGGGATGTAGAGGGCAGTGCCGAAATCCATTTTTGCTTCGGTTGACAGAAACTCAAATTGTTGG
The DNA here is from genome assembly GCA_023313725.1 of Lithobius niger. Classification (NCBI taxonomy): domain Eukaryota; kingdom Metazoa; phylum Arthropoda; class Chilopoda; order Lithobiomorpha; family Lithobiidae; genus Lithobius; species Lithobius niger. The sequence goes on along the minus strand of JAHWFP010054458.1, from coordinate 76,997 downwards.
TAGGTATCAAAAAGGCGAGGGTTGGCCGCGCCGTCACCAGTCGCTCTGAAGAACCAGGATTCACGGCCTGGACGAGGGGGCTGTGGATCCCGAGGAGGGATCAGTTCTGAGGAGTGTCGTGAGTAAGGCAGTGGATTGTCCGAGCTTAGCTTTTCACGATTATTTTTGTCCCGAAGGCCATAGCCGAAACCCGTTGAAAGGCCCCTGTTCTTGGGTTTAGGAGCGGAGGAGTTCGGTTTGTAGAGATAGCCGTCAGGGATAATGGCTTCTACCGCTTTGAGAAGGTCGAACAGGGGGATGGCAGTTGGATCATCGTCGGCTTGAAGGGAATCTTCATAAGGGTCAAGCGGGAGCTGAGCGAAGTTAACTCGATGCGGAGCTTGCCGGCCCAAAACAGAAGCCGAGTCGAGATCAACTTCCGTGTTGAGGATGCGGGAAAGGAGTTGCTGGAGGTCCGCTGCGGAAATGTTTGGGCGGTGTTTCTTTGAGGGTGCATGGGCGTGAGGTTGCTTCCGTTTGCGAGCATCGATGTCGGAAGATGCAATCCAGTCTTGGACGTACGAAGTGGCCTTTGAAGGGGGCTTCTCCGTCGAGGAGCGGTTCTTGTAAGAGAATTCCTTGATGGAGCGGTCCATGAGGCGGTGAATTTCTTGCGTTGACAAGCGATCCGTCTCAGGTTCAGGATGTGAGGCCAATGATAAGTCAAGGGGCGGGACATCATGTTGCTGTAGAGCGAGAGATGCCAAGGTTGATGGCGGCTGTTGGGCGCAGGGCAACGGCGAAGCCGAATGGTCTTGGGTTAAAGAGGCCGTGAGTCGGGTTGGAGACGGCAAAGGCGAGATGCTGGGGTCAGGTGGAGGGCTTGACAGAGGAAAATCCATGATGTGTCGGCGTGATGATCACGTAATGAACGGGAGTGGCAACGACGAACGAGCGGGGAACGTCGAGCGATGAACGGGCTGCAAATGACGAACGACGAACGGGCTGTTAAGGGCGAACGACGAACGGGCTGTGAATGATGAACGGCGAACGACGAACGGGTTGTTGAATGACGAACGACGAACGAGAACGAGGCGTTGAAAGACGAGCGGCTGGCAAGCGATGGGCGGCAGCGAGACGTTAACTCTCAGGCCGAGAAGTGCGAACGACGAACGGGCTGCGAACGACGAACGAAGAGCGGGCAGTTGAAGCGAGACAGGCAGCACACGAAGAGCGGCAGCAGGCGGCGTCGGATTCCGGCATAGGACATGCGAACAACGAACGGGCTGCTGGCGGCGAACGGGCTGCAGGTGGCGAACGGGCTGCGGGCGGTGAACGGACTGCATGCGGCGAGCGGGCTGCGGAGACGACCGGCGAACGGGAACGGAGAGGAGAGCTTCTTTCCAGGCGACGTCTGAGACGAGAGCTTGAGGAAAAGAGATGGAAGCCACGGGCGAGCGATCTGCTTTTATAGGAGGCCTGCGCATGGTGACGCATGTGCAGTGGGGTTGCGCACTGGGCGGATCAGGAGAGCGAAAAAACCTCAAGTCATAAAGAGCACTCAGGAACTGAATGCATTTTAATTTACAGATAGTAGAAATTTCCTACCGACGATTAGAAAGTAAATTTATTAATGGGGGAGGGGACCTCAATCTTCGCTGATTTTTTTCAGTTTGCGAATTACAACCCTGAAGTTGCTAGCCTGTTATCTTCTCTACTGTTGGAGACCAACTAAGTTATCTGGTGAGGTTAAAGTTAGAAAAAGACAGTAAGATAAGTGTTCAATACTGCATATCACCAAAACTAGCTGCCATCTTTCAGACAATGGCGACGTAGTTGTCACTGGAGATGGTGAAGTGTCTTAAGAAGTAGGTCTTGGTTATTCGCCAAGTTTGCTGGTTAATCTAGACACATGCTAGTGAGTCACCTACAAGCTCGTGAGATTAAGTGTTAACTGTTACTGTTTAATTTTACTTGTACACGACTACAGACTAATTATAGAAATGAAAATTTACAGACATAAAATTCCTCCCGAAAAAAAAATGACAAAGGAAGATAATGCAGTATGACCTTTTGTTACGTTCACAGACCTATGAAAGTTCTGATACCAAAACAGGTATAAGAGAGCCAGAAAAATTTCCAAAAGGGTCAGCCTTTGAAAATAGTGATATCATTCAACCAGGGAAAGGCAGCCAAGATTAATCCTATTAGCTAAATTTTAACATCGCACCAAATAATACTTTGAATGTTAAATGAAAATTTGAAGTTAGCGCGAGTAGCAATAGTCTAGTTTTCATTTAACTTTTGAACTATTAGACTTTCATATTTTAATTTTACTTAGCCTATATTCTGTGGTAGGCATTAGGCCCGTTACCACACTACAACCACATAGCTGGCGGTGAGTTTAATTCTAGCATTATGAACCTTTTAAATCTTGGGTGTGTATAAACACAAAACAGGAAATTGACATTTTTCTGGTAGGTGATTCACCATAAGTGGGAAAAAATTGTAATTCGTTTTCATTCCTGCCAGAGAATTACGTAAAAGACCCCCCCCCCCACTAAGTTTTATTTTCACGTATAAATCGGATCTTTTTTTGTATTCCGGTTCCGGCAATCAGAAATTCAAAAACTTTTCTTGGGGGGGGGGGGCGGAATTAAAAATTTTAACATTTTCATCTAGAAAGTAATTAGTAGGAAAATGGACATTATCTGCAACCCAACAAACCCCAAAAGCTAGAGCCTAACCTTATACAGTACACTGAACAGTCATACTATAAATAAATAATAGTGTTATCAGCGTATCTAAGAAAAAAAAAGCCTGAGCCTATAACTATGATGGTGGGCACAATAAATTGAAAACTTGGCAAGTTTCACTGACGTCTACTATAGTACATCTGCTGCAACTAACAGTCAGTCCTACTTCCTAACCTTATTAAATGCATTGTGTGCCAGGCATGAAAAAAAGGTTATAGTGAATCTCTAACAAACAAACAAACAAAAATAACAATTCTCAGAAATTAGCCAGAAGAACATAGGTGCGGGGAAAACATAGGAGAAATAAACCACACGAAAAATTTGACATTTCCTAGTGATAGAAACCTGCGTGTGGAAATTCGAGCCAAGGTAAATGACCTAACCTATACAGGGTTACCACCAAAACACTGAAATCAATTTCCCTGAGTTTTCCAAGTTCTCCAGAGTAAATGAAGTCATTTCCCAGGCTATTTACCGTAATTTTAGGAAGGAATTTTTTTCACACATTTTACCAGTTTTGTGTTAAAAATGCTGAAGGTTTTTGATGGGAAATACATTATTTAAAATCTTAATTTTTTCCCCGAGTTTTCCAGGTTTTTTTGTAAAAAAAATCAGTGAATTCCCTGAGTTCTCCCCGAGTTTTCCAGGTTTTCCAGATTGGTGGGAACCCTGCTATAATAATTACAACACGACAACAATGAACCCGATTTGTCTTTTTTCGGGTTTTTTCCCCCCAGTCTTTAAAATAACAAACATGTAGAAATTCAGTCTTAAAAAGGTAGCCAGCGAAGATCCTTATATTTTGGTAATACGTACCTTAGGATATTCCGGTGAAATTCAACGTAGTTGGAGTCAAAACAAGCAGGCTTGTTTGTCGGATGTGGGAATGGCGTTTAGCATTCACACGGAGACATACCGTATCATCGTAACAGGCAATCGGCGTCAATGATTCTAAGAATATACACGTATACATTATATTTCCGTGAATCGTGAATTTGCGTTGTATATCAAACGTCAATGTACCCACAGGGAAAGCGAAAGGGGGATAAAACCAAAAGAAAATGAAACAGATATTCATTCATTCTGTTTCATTTATTTTTGATAAAAACAACGCCGGCACAAAGGGTGCCTGCAGGGTGCACATTTACGCAAGCGGTCATGCTCATGTCGTCCGCGGCGCATGCGCACGTACCCCATTGTTTGGATGAGCTATCTGCATGGTGCACTCGACTGTTTGTTGAGTAGGGTGTGGCGCAAGCGCTGTAGAGACAATCAGAACCAACGGCGATTGCTTAAACCTGCCACTACGTGTCGCCAACGACTGAGGCTCTAAGAACGAAGAAAACGCACCGCGTTCCAACAGTATGGGCCGCGAGCGATGTGTCTGACTTTTGTTGTTGTCTGGTTTCATATACTTTTGGTAAAGCACAACAGCACTTAAACAGATGCAATTTTCTCAATTGCACATTTGATTATTTAAATTTAAAATCATCAATTTTTATCCGTGTACATTTTAACAAGTAAAAATTCAGTCATATAACCCCTTTTTTACGGCATACTTGACGTTTTTTGTTTGTAATTCCGTTTGAATATCAAGCTAGGTAAGGGTCACGCAAATTTTTACAGTGTTCAAAATGAAACAATGAAAAATCTAGTTCTTGTTCTTGTACTTCTTGTAGGACATTTATCTGTTAAGCTTTAGCGCCCATTCTGCTCAACGGATTACCTGCATTCTTGTTTAGAATGAGAGGTTGTATCCTCTGAGGTGTCTTTAGAACAAAATTAAACCATCAGGAAGTAAGTTACGCTTGAACACCGTCAGCTACTTGCCATGCTTTATTTACTGTAAGGTTTCACCTAAGTAGTACAATTAAGACCCAAAATTTGGTATACGGTCCTTGTGGGACTATGCTTACCAAAATTTATTAAATCTGTTGGACCAGGTTGGCGATGCAGATCTCAGCAGGAATCATGGAACTAGTTTTTTTTCCGATTGTTGCAGTTGTTGTTCAGATAACTTTGTACGGTACCCTCTACAAACTATATTCGTGCTAGAAATAGTTGGTTTGTAGCTCATTTTATAGATAAGTGTTTTCTAAAAATTATCACAATTGGGTAAGTAGTTGTTATTAGGCAATGCCACCCAAGCAACGTCAGCCTTATGATGTATGTTGCCGATAAGTATCATTTGCATGCAAGGTAAGACGAAATATTATTGGAATTTGCATCTTCAGTATGAAAATGTATCACGAATTAGTAAACAAAGACAATTTCACGGCAGCGAATACAATTGCAGACCAACAGTAGGGGTGCTCTGAATGGGCGAACGAAGCGATCGAAATTCAGTGATCGTCATTATCGTAGGTAATATCCCGAGTGCAAGGGTAGTTATCGATAATTTTTTGGGGCTCGAAAGTTTTTGCTCCCATTAAACTAGTGAGTGCTTGTGTTTGCTAATTATTAAGATCCCGAGTCACGAAGTTACGAGGGAGCTTTTTGCTAACTCAAGCACGAACGAGTTTAAGGGAGCAAAAACTTGAGTGCTCCAAAAAGATTAATAGCTACACGCAGCAGGAGGGATATTTAATTAGGGCTCGTTTCCGCAACAACAGTTTTCTCGCTCACTAGCTTTTACTTGATCAATACTAAATCTGATGGCTGCTTCTTGCTTCACCGGAGTATGCGGCTTTCGCGTTGTCTATGCGTATAAATTCTACCCTATAAATTCTTGGTATTAGTAACCATGGCAACGACGCAGACGTAAATCTTCTCCTCGTGCCCGTTGACACGGCGTACGATGCTTGCAACATTCGAGCGTCGATTTATGACAACAAGAAAACAATTTTTAACGCAGTACAAGATGACGAACTGTTTTTTGTATGCCGGCATTCGATGGTTTGTCTTCGATTAGATAGCCACGAAATGGACGCCATGTTGGATTTTGAATTCTCGCTGCGAGAAGCTATTTATTCTACCGAGGTTTGATCAGTGCTAGAAGCTGTTCTTTGCATGAGAATAGCAAATTTTGGTAATAGCGTGAAATGACAACAATCTTGTAGCAATGTTTAAAATTACTGTAGCTCTTTGTTCTTTATCCGTGTTGTTATTTATAATACATAGAATTTGTTATCTATTACCGCATTCGTTTAGTAGCAACGGGAAACTAATCATAAATAAATAATGGTTGCCTAGCAAATAGCTTTCGGCGAGCGAGAAGGTCTCGTTGCGTAAACGAGCCCTTAGAGTATCTCGCGAGAATTACTTTGTCAGTTTATTAATAATCAATTACAAACATTTATGGGCGTATTTAAGAATTTCTGCATTTTGTATTAATGTTGTTGTACTTTGATTAATTCTTTGGTCAGTCTATTAGTTGAGAATTATGTGAAGTAGCCTCTCCGTCGCTTTCGGGGTTTCAGTTTCGATTTATTTTTAATACGCTTCAGTGTGCAGACGTTAGCAGGTCGCATCTCCGCAGAAACGATCACAGAATGCCACTGAAAATCTTTAATTTACGTCTTAGTCCTAAATTTTTATGTAGTAGTTAACTTAGCCATACGTTTTTACATCCATATTCGTTATTTATTTGTATTTATCTAATCGCAAAAGTTCTTGCCGCTGCGCTGTTGGACGCCCGCCATCACTTGCTCGCTGTCTTGGTTGCTATGGAAACGAATACGGCCTCGCTATTAAAAACGCATAAAATAAGTTTGAGTGACAATTCCTGAAGTGAAGATGCATTGCGGACGTGTACACTGTATAGCGTCTGTGAAGCATATTTATTATCGTGTAATGTGTTACCTACAGCAGTAATAAACGAATCGGGCCTAACGACCAATTCTATCGCCAAGTTAAAAAATTCTTCTTTATGACAGTTTCATTAGTTAGCACGAGTCTGAAACAGAAGTCGTTGTAGCAATTGACGTCACACCGAAAATCATTAAATGTAACATAACCTAAACTTTTCTCACATACTGAATTTAGCTTCTCATTCTTTAATAAGTGATTAATTAAGCCTACTTAGCAATTTTAATTATGCGAATCAGGTATTGTGTGATGCCAAGTAGTTGTGATTATCGCTAATGCGCTAGAGCGCTTATTACTTATTAATCGCCCTCTTGGTAGACCATTAAGTGCTGATCAGAAGAAGCGGGCTGTGATTGGCTCATACGTCAAACATCTCCGTTTCCCATTGGCTAAAAAATAACGAGCGAGATACTCATTATAATGAACCATTCATCTACGTTATGTCAAACGAGCACGAATTAGGAAACAAATTCTATTCACTTGATCCCTTGGTAAGGTTAAACTAAAGAGATGTCAAAATAGGAAAGGAGTACAAACAAGCTCTTCCTGTCAAGTTTCGATACCATAGTACTAGTTGGTACTGTGAACACTCGACTTTGCACGCCCTCTCCCACAAAACAAAATTCTTACATATTTCTTTCACCGAATTTCAAAGAATATTCCTACCAAAATTCAGTTTTTGGCTTGCAAATTTTTTTTGGGCACCATTTTAGCCAGCAACCTTGCAGTTGCAAAAAAAAAAACCTAAATGGCATTTCTTTAACAATATTTTGCAACACTTAATCGGATACAATGCAAGGTTTCTGAGATGTAATGCAAGTTGCAGGTTTGTCCTTACCGCAAAGCTAGGGAACTTCACAACAAGAATTGCAGTCGGACACTAGTCAACCATTTTAGTGGCGATCCGACCCCTTGGGCAGTGCTAAACAGAAGTCTATGCCAGCTAACAGTGACCAAATGTTTAGGGTACGGACCAAAAATACAACTAACTTTACTGTGCTAAAGCTGGGAGTATTTAAACCAGCCAGTAGCACCGGAAGTCACCGGCTGTCAGCAGATGTCACCGAAAGTCACGGAATTACATGTTGACGTCCGTGGGCATCGCGAAGTTGGGGTGACCAAGACTATGACGTTTCCATATTTCCACCAGTTGCCTCAGCAAGGACATTTGCCACCCTTGCCAAGGTGCCAGTAAGATTCCACAACAGTTTCAGGCACCTGTGGAAGTTTATCTCCAGGGGTAAGGTAAGTTCCTACCCAAGTCTAATATCCGTATCGTGTTACACAACAACAAGGGGAAATAGGAAGTGTTGGCTTTTCTATTCCCCGAGTATTGCTACATAACAGTTTTTAGCCTGTTACATATCCACTCTCCTAAATTTTTTCTAATGAGAGTGAGACCAAACCCTGGCAATACCTACTACCCATAAATATTATGGCAGGAATTACATCACGAGAACGTTAATTTTGCCGGCCACCAGACAGGCTGGCTGAAAATTGTTTCTATTGCTAGGAAAATACATAACCTGTTAATTTTTGCATCATAAGTTCCTCAAATGTTGCTGATTCCCTGAAAGTTATTCGGTGCTAAGTAGCCGATGGTGTCGTAATCCAACCACGCATCTGTTTTGCGCAGCTCCTCTTTATATAAAGCGTCGCGGCACATTCGTTTCTCATCATTTTTACCTCTCGATCTGTTAGGAACAGAAACAGTTTTCAGCCGCCCTGTCTGGGTGGCAGTTTTAGAATTGTTCAGTAACAGTAAATGCCTTTTTTTTATCTACTTTTGCCAAATTTCACTTTCAACTTCATGTCTTGGATGGAGCACCACTGCCAACTCCCCTCCCTATTCGGGTATGCCACTGAAAAGAATCCAAACATATAAACTCCACTAATTCAGCCTGTGGCATCATATAAATGAAAATATCAGCCCAGCACCAGACCAAGAGATTGAGATATACAGCAGGAAGAAGTCTTTGCTTCTTCGAAAATTTTGTTTTAGCATATTCTAGCATTGTAATATTTTGTTCAAGTGGCTGGTGGGTGGAGGCTCTTTAGACCGTGGGACCAGTTGACGTTGTTAATCCCAGAAGCACAGTAGTTATGCTACAGGCATGGTCAATGTACTCTCTGAATTTCAGGCATTTGTTGATCGACTGGCACGAGACAGCTTTGCAGAACTCACAGTTTGACTATTGAAGTAACAGGCCACAGCACACATCCTCCTCCCAGTATTGTGCTGTGTCGCCATGGTTGTACTTAGGATTCATCCAGGAGTTGCAGGGGAGGCAACGGTGGTGATGAAGATCTCGGCGCGGATGCAGTAAGCTAGTCATTAACAAAGAGCAGCCTTTTCCTGGCTCTTCCTGCTCCAGCTGAAGAGAGGTTTCACTTCATTGGCTGTGGTGATGGTGGCGGTGGAGAGGTGGGGCGTCATCCACTGCGGTTGGGGCCGAGACTGCCGGAGCAATGGCAGTCTGGTCGTCCGGTTTCACCGCTGTGATGTCTTGCTTCTTCCCCTCCTTCTGCTGTCCGTTATCTGCCATCTCTCGATACAAAATCAAATTATTCTGGCAAGAACTCTAGTGGAGCCTGTTAAGTACTTGCTGAGCTGCTGAAGTACGACTTGGCCTCCTAAGGTTTGAGATTTTAAGGGTACGTATCGGATCCTGAAGTCCTTTTTTCAGCCAATCATGCAGCAGTTTAAGTAAAAACAGCACTGGAAGATAAGATAAAATATAGCCAATAATATTGTTTTACTTGTGTACTTATTGGCTATATTTTATCTTATAATCATGCACCAGCACCTGAGCTTCCTTGTTAGGGTGTTTGCAATTGTTTGCCTGGTCAGTCCTACTTCCTGATAGGCTGGAGCCTCCCGCCAGCAGTCTCTCATCCAAACCAGGAAGTTCGGGTGCACCTTGTGGTCTCCCTCTTTCTGGATTAACCTGGAATTTTTAATCCTCCTGGAAGTCATGTGCTGGAAACCTTGACTAACGTTTTATAAAGAGGGAAGGGGGAAACAATTCAAATTTCCGAACCTAAATGCTGTTCTTGGAGGGAAAAGTGAAATGTCTTCACAAATTCCTTCCCCCTCCACCAGTCGATGATAAAACGCCTGAGGACTCCAGAAAAAAAATGTGTTACCTTAGAAGAATGGCAAAGGTAATGACAGTACAATTCTGAGTGGTGCATGATTCGTGCAAAACTTTAATTATGGTTATTACTGAAGATAATGATGTCTGTTAATTCTACGTAAGCATATGTGTACGAATTTGTCCATGTACATTTTGATGCCACTAGGCATTTCATTGAGTTCTTGAAATCACAATTCCTCAGCCAACCGAGAGATGCTATGATACGTTAGTTCATTTTCTGTATTCACAGGGCAGAATCCATTTTGATTTCTGCCCAGTGATTCACAACGCACTGTTTGTTTTTATTCCACTTATATGATTTCTGCCCAGCGCTTTACACCAAGTTTCAAGTCCCACCTCTAAAATATTTGAGAAGGAATTTCATCTTTGAACATGAATCTTTCAAGCAACAAAAGTGCTCAACCTACCCAGGTACGGCTCAAGACAATTTGGGCTCCAACTCGCATTCAGTAACTGGAGCTCCCAGAGTCATAAGTGTCAACCAAAGTCTGTCAAAAAAACGTAAACGGGAACCCCTGCCCTAAAATTATTTTATTATTATACTTGAACAACAATTTGAAGCCTTCAATAAGTTATAACTTCTCGTTCGTGTTTGATTAGAATCATACAATCATTTTTTCGTACGGTCCATTAAGCCAATGGCTAAGTTTCACCGTTTCGCATTTCTCTTTTCCTACGAGACTGCCACCTTCCGACAAAAATGCCATCCGCAAGTACCACTAGTTTTGGTTTTGGGTCGCGCAACGCTTCAACCAATTGACCCACATCATTCCTGAAGTTGCAAAGCACTAGTATTCTCACCCTGTTTTTCGCTCTACTTTGACGCGGTATAAAGGTTATTTTAAGTTTTAAACAAACAAAAATTGAAATTCAACATTTTAAGAGGAATGCTCCCGCTCCCACGTGGGGGTCCCTTTAAACCGGGGACCCTACGCGGCCGCATTGCTTGAATGTACCTTGAGCCGGCTCTGTACCCACCTTGTCGGTATATTTGAATGAAATCAGAGCAAGATTGTGAACGTTATGTCTTAAACAGAAAAAGACACACAGACAGACACGTATGTTATGAGTCTTGTTGTGATCATAAGCAACCCAATGCACACCATTGTTGTTGTCATAAGCGGCAGAGCTTTTGCCGCTACACGTAGTCTGTAGCGGATGCCTTGAATAAAGGACATAAAATGTGACCTGCACTGGTCATCGTTTTCTTCATGCTGCAGACCCTGCTGCAGCGTCAAGTCTTAAGGCTTCGCTCAGCTAGCCCAATAATATTGTTACAGACTCATGGGCGACTAGAGGGTGGAGCACGTGAGGCTTCTGGCCTTAGGCCCGTGCTTCCAGGGGGCCCCAGACCACCAGCTCAGGCTAAAAAATAAAGCTGTGCAAAAGGGGTGTTCACTGTGTTCAGCTGCACACAGATCCTGGCTTTTAAGAGGAGCCCTATGGGGGTCCCTGATGCCGATGGTATTACTATTAACAACTGATCTGAACTCAGATACGGGTTCAAACGAAAAAGCCACATAAGGTCACAAAAAGCAAAATAAAAAGTTCCTCAGATTGCCCTTGAAACGTGTAATGCGGGGGGGGGGGGGGTCTAAAAAAATTGGAGCTATAGGCTTCATCAGACCTCTCGCTTGCCCTGTACAGACTGTTAACCTCTTCTTGAATTCTGTGTGATGGGTTCTAAACCTCAAACTGAAATCGCTGCATAGATGCTTAACTTATACCGTATTTCGTGTTCTGTTTTTTTTTTCTGTGCATTCAACACAATGAAAACTGAACTGTTGAATAGATGCTTAACTTACACCATACTCTAAGTTTTGTGATTTTTTTGTGTGCATTCAACACAATGAAATTATGTTCTAACGTGCAGTTATTAAAAAAAAATTGCATAACATAAGCCCAACCACCCCTCCTGACCGTTGTTTCCTCCTCCGTATGAGACACGGCAGTTTTAAAGGTTACCATCGTTTCAAGTACTATAACTCGCACAAAGACCACATTTTCTCCTGAATCTTCTTATTTTCGAACTCCTTCATTTTAAGTTCTTTGGCTTCACGTCAACCAGCTCTTTTGGATTCGTTGTTTGTTTCTACCAATTACCACGGATTTGTACTTACTTCGTTAGCAATTATAATAAAAATACTTACCGTGTTGAGATATTTTCCAGCGAAGAAGGTATTGTACCCTGCCATCTTTAAAAAATGAGCAAACGTGTTCTTTTCTAGATATCTTCTCCAATAATCTGCGTTGCAGTTCCCTTCCTCAGAATTGTTGAATATTTTGTGGTTATGCATGTATCTTCCGGTCAAAATGGAGGCACGGCTAGGACAACAGAGAGGAGTGGTAACGAACTGCAAAACAACGGTGATAAATTATACAAGGAGACAAACGTAAGCTTCCGTAACATACCGGAGGCACGTTTGGACTGCATAAAAGTAATATAAATAATATTCATTAAGTACATGTAAGTAAATAAAGTTAAAGTAAATAAGACTGTTAGTGTTTATACTCAATTTATTTGTATGAATTGTATGTCTGCAATAAAACCTCTTATTTACTTATTGTACTCTAAAACCCACGACGGTATAAACGTAGATAAGATTAGAAAACAAAAATGAACTTGTTCAATGTTTAAGGTAATAATTAACTGAGTCAAAACAGCAAAGGAACACGATTAGGTTTTGCTGTAAGGTTTCAGATACCACAGTGTTGCTGAAATGTTAAGGCCACGTGAAACCATAGCAATTTGTAACCTCCAAAACAAAATGTATCAAATGTTTTTAGCAGTTTGTACATTTGAACCCGGTAGGTAGGCTAATGATTGGTGTCTCCTACTTACCTTGCCAGAATCACTAAAAAAATGTTGAAAACTAATTGTTATGTTATTAACGTATGCAAATTCTAATTAATATGTATCTTCAATAGGATGATGAAATGAAAGGAGACTACTTGACCAAGAAAACTGAAACAATAATTTAAAAAAATAGAGTATTATGTGAGGTGTGTATGTTTGTGTGTGTATCTCCTGATTCTCTCTACTTTACTGATTGTCTTTACTTTAAAGCCACAGGGTTTTTAATTTAACCAATACAAAAAAATGCATTACTCAATGATCTAAGTAATACGAAACAAAACCATTTTATAATATTATTTCTATGTTTAGGTGTCAAAATATTTGAGAGTTGGACACTAATTTAATCTGAATTGTATTGAAACCTGACGTAATAATACATTAAATAACTGTTGGTTCTCCTTTTCTAATATTTGCATTGTTTGTCTTTTTGGCGGCTACAATGGCTGAGGATAGCAGTAAGAGTTCACTGGACTTATCACTTAAGAAACATTGTGGGATCTGAAACCTATGAGGAAAGCTTATTCATATTCTTTGTTGTTTTGATTTTGGTTCAGTTAAACCAACTTTACCTTCAACAACAAACGAGTTCGATTTTGTTTTCTAATTCCTGATACTTTGCCTGTACCCATGTTATTCTTCAGGCAAGGATAAATGTTAGAGCTCCTCGGAGTGAGATCTAACATTTAGCAGGACTTTGCAAGTTTAAAAGTTGGTTTATATCTGCCGACTCCTTACAAAATAAAACATTTCGTGAACTTCTTAATCATATCAAACCATAATAGGTAAAAGAAGCTGCTAATTGGCGAATTGCTGTCTTCTTTAATTTTTTTCTGTTTGAATTTCTAAAGCATGGAATTGTTTAGTACAGTGTTCAATGCAGTCTGTTGTTTTGAGAAACTTCCCATACTTTAAGAATGGTAGTGATTTTATTGGCCATACCACATTGTATGAGAGTGGGGGTATACTGTGGATTGCTTCTGCATAGTTTAGT
>JAHWFP010054458.1:0-63439 GCA_023313725.1 Lithobius niger | reverse complement strand
AACAAATAATAATTGCTTTTGTTGTGGGTAGCCCAACCGAAAAGAACAAATAATAATTGCTTTTGTTGTGGGTAGCCCAACCATGTTAAGGCCTCGTGTAGGTATAAAAAGCCTAGCTTCTCAGCCTGTGGAATGGTTAGGCACCTACCACATGTCTGTAAAACCAAACATCAGGTTTCAACTAACACGAAACCCACCATTCCTAAACCCCTAAAGTCAGGACATGAGGGTAAGCTAGCGTGAGAATCATAAGTATTCTAAGAAAACCCACTTAGTGGAAGATTCTGACATTTCAGAGTCTGATGCCAGTAGTAGTGATTGTGAGCAGAGCCTGACTCCGAGATTAGTTCTGTTACTTCCAATGTTAATAGTAATAAATGGATCATTCATCCATGTTTACATGGACGCAGGCGACCTTTGGAAGTGGACGGAGACTCGGACTGTATTATGAACCCACATACCACCGCAGACTGAACCTGGAAACTTTTCTAATACTCCTTCACCAGCCTCAACTTTACAATATCCAAATCTCACAGACTTTGGAATTTCCGACTGGATAAAACATTTTTCAATCTGCAGTAAGAATTTTACAAGACAACAAACTCAATTTTTGCATCATAAAATACGCAAACGGACTACCTTCAGACCACAAAACATCCCTCGTAGTATTCTTTTCTATAACCGAAACCCTCCCTATTTTTTCCCTCCACTTCCTGTTTGCCTCAATCCTGATGTCAACTTCCTGTTTGCCTGATTCCTGCTGTCTACTTCCTGTTTCCCTCATTCCTGCACTCAGCTCTGCAAGCTTCACACCTTTTTATTTATTTATTTATTTATTCATTTATTTATTTTCTTTGATTAATGGGACCATTGGCATTATGTCCCGAAATATCAGTTGCCAGTGGTGTTTTTATCTCGTCCTGTGCATTGTGCCAAGTGTTTTTAATGGTTTTATCTCAGACTAAACTTTGTTGCCTGTTAAGCAGTAACGAAAATACTTTGAAAAGTCTAGCTTGTTCCTACAACCATCACTTTAAAATTGTGGTACTACTAAGTATCTTGGTACAATCAAATGAAACATAACGCTTGACAACAAAACTGAAGCTCTTACTGCAGTTTTTGCCCCCAGAGAGCAGCCTGCTGTCATGGGGAAGAGCTGGATGGCAAGGTTCAATCCTAGCATTAGTCAATTTTACTGTGAGATTAATGATGCAAACATTATTGCACCTGACATTAGCTTTGTTTCAGGTGAAGATGTTTTTGCACGTTTTCCCAACTAGGTCTAGGGTCTGGGGTGAAAAGACTTTAAAGCCAACATTAAACTAAAACCTGATGCAGTGCCGACCGGTACCTTTTGCAGTTAGAGGGAAGGTCGAGGCAGAAATTGATAGGCTCGCTAAGGAGGGTATTTTGAAGCATGTGGAGTGTTGCACCTGGGCATCACTCACAGTGCTAGCATTTAAGCCAAATGGAGATGCCCGTTTGGTTGGTCACTGTCAAGCACAGTTAACCCTCAGCTTGAAATTGAATACCACCTGGTAACCCGAGCAGAGGATTTATTTAGTCAATTAGCAGGATGTGACATTTTCTCAATCATTGACTTTAGTTACGCTTTATTTGCAAATAGAATTACACATTTCAAAAGCTCCATTAACCATAAACACCTGTAAATGCCTGTAATTGCTAAGTCGAGTCCAACAGTGTTATCACCGTCACAGTTTAGTAGGGGCGAGTTGGAGTGCTTGCAGTGGGCACATCTCTGTATGCTCCACCTCTGTGATTATTCTTACCTGCCACTAGGGCAGAATTATATGCACATCCACCAGATGAACCACAAATGCAATAAAACCCTATGGAAGGTAGCTCTGGCATGGGCCAGACGCTGCCCGTTTATGGTTCAAACCTTTCTCTGCCACTCATTATTTGAACTCATATTGTACAAACTAAAAACATTGCAGAATTTATCTTGGTTTTCGCTTAAATCTTCCAGTTTTAAACCACAAGGTCCTACGTCCATAAATCTGCACTCAAAATTGGGCCTCGTATACATGATCGAAAGACTTATTTAGTTCTTCAATGCGAGCTGCAGTAAGCCAGTTGAGTTATTTCCGAACTATTTTCCGCGATTGCGATTATTATTAATGCAACTGCCTTCAACAGTGCAGAATCAACTCTACAAACCCAGCTGACGAATGGTAAATCTAGACATACTAGTGTGCTGCGATATAATAATATACATGGTACAAAGCACGGGCGGAACATGGGCATGCTCCTTTTTTTACAAACAAAATTAAGCGGAGAATGGACATATACACATGATAAACCAGACCGTAGCAATGGCAATAAAAAGAAGCCAAAAAGTGAACAAATTACGTGAACAAAAAACGGCTTCATCGTTTACAAAAAAAAAAGCATTAGCGTTCGTATCCCCATGGAATTCACAGCTGTGCAAGAACACAAATAAAAAACGGACTAGAGTTCACTGGATCGAAACAACAATAATTTGAACTCCAATGCCAAGAAACAAAGATTGTGACCTGCCAATCAATATGCAACCGTTTTTTTTTTATTACTGATGTACATGTATACGTGCGCACGGCAGTAATAAAAAAAAAAGGTTGCATATTTCACACATTAAAAATACACAAACTACAAACATACACATACACATACACATACACATACACATACACATACACATACACATACACGCACATGAAACAGAATTTCACCTAAACACACAAACACAATCATATACAAAACAAACGCCATGAACATTAAAATACAGACAAAATTTAAAAATTATAAATATACACAGAAAATGAACACATAATCTCTCACACGAAATAGAACTACAACAGCAACGGACAAACAAAAACACACAGACAAATACGCAAACTATGACACATCAAATACAAATTGCATTCACGATCTGACATATAACCAATGAATAAAAACACTCCTTGTCTCTAGAATTGGAGTTCAAACTATAGTTTGTTTCGTTCGAGCGAACTCTAATCCGTTATTTATTATGTACCTTCACAGATGTAAGTTCCATGGGGATAAGAGCTCTAATGCTTCTTTTCTAAACAGACAGCCGTTTTTTGTTCAGTTAATGATGCTTTTGTAATATAACAACGATCCTTTACTCACAGCATTATTGAACGTCATCCCTCCATCACCAATTAGTCGTTTCGTTTGTTTCATTGGTTCCTGGAATTTAAAAAAGGGTTTAACTGAAGACAAATAAAACCTACAGTGTGAAGATAAATCAACAAACCGTAACCTGATCTTCACTGCATTCCCCAAACGTACGATGGTTGTGTGTTTATTTAAAAAGGTTTTTTTTTTAAATACTGTCCGTTTGAAGGTTTATTTTTTCACTAATCCTTTAATTTTTAAAGTCCAGCGGATTATGCATCGTTTAAACAATTCTTTTTCGTTGGAAATAATAATATTACAAAACAAAAACGAACTCGTTTGATGCTTAAGGTAAGATTCAACTGATCCGAAGTCAAAACAGGAAAGGGACACAAATAAACTTTCCTGTAAGGTTTCAGATACTGCTGTGTTGCTGTACTGTTTAGTTCACGTGAAAACTTACTGCGGTGTTCAAATTTATTTACCATTATTACTTTTTCTCACGATAGATTAGTTAATGGTTAATGGTTAACGACATCACTGTAAATTGTTTTTTTTTTTAACTAATCGTCTTAGTGTGCTTAGCACACCTCTACAGGTGATTCTGGGTTCGTGCGAGTCCTTTAAAACTTGGAAAACTCCTTGAAAGTAATAATGACTTAAAGTAGTCATATTACATATATAATTTTTCAAGATTTTCAAGCACTTGTTCATGCCTGGAAAAGTGCTTGAAAATCTTGAAAAATGATATATGTATCATGACTAGGGTGATGAACGGAAAGTAGACGCCGTGACTGAAGAACACTGAAACAGTGTATTCGAGTGTGTCGCCTTACATTATTTTTCGTTTGTTTTGAGACTTGAAAAGTTCGCACCGAATAATACTTTGGATGTTAAATGAAAACCTGAACATTACTACCGAAAGTAGCAATGTTCTAGTTTTCATTTAACCTTCGAACTATTAAGCGGTGCGATTAACTTGGCGAATGTTTTGGTGTGTTGATATCACTCCTTTGAAGGGACGAACCATTCGGAACTTGGCGGCCCCTTTTACCAGTTTTGGTTTTTGATATGATATTGTATTTACGTGTGTAATCGCTGGATACAGCAGTAAGGTATCACGTGAACTAAACAGTATAGCAACAATGCAGCGTCTGAAACCTTACAGGAAAGATTATTTGTGGGCATTTACTTTTTTGGCTTCGGATCAGTTAAACCTTACCTTAAGCATCAAACGAGTTCGTTTTGTTTCTTAATTCGTACTACTTTAGCACACCATGCAGTTTATATTAGCTTGTTTTAATGTTTTCTATCTCTGTAAATAACGCTTTCACAAACCAATATGGAAATAAATCCTTTAATCTTCCGTATACATTTTGCAGCTGACGTTTGCTGATTGGCATTGTTGCATAATAACAATGTTTAAAACAATGTAAAACAATCAATCTGGTCGTTATACCTCCCTCTTTCTTTAGGGAGTATAGCTGCGGGTTGTGGCCCCAATAAAGTTTCTCTCTCTCTCCCTAATCCCTGAACCACTTGACCAATTGGAAAAGGCCTTAAGGAAAGGGCACATCTACGGAGCAATACCAGTAAAATGAGCAACGAACCAGCTTAATAGGACAAATACTTTGATCTGTAGAGAGCGTAGTAGAAACGTGTCGTGCCAACGAGAAGTAAGAAGCCGAAAATGAAAATCGCTATTTCAGCTGAAGTCTATAGATTTCCGATGTTACAAATAGGAAATAATGAAAGTTCGGACACATGTTAACCAAGTGCAACAAAGCGTATACACTAAATTTGAGTGGAAAATATTGAAAGAAAGAAGAGAAATTAAGCACCGAAATTTC
The DNA here is from genome assembly GCA_023313725.1 of Lithobius niger. NCBI lineage: Eukaryota > Metazoa > Arthropoda > Chilopoda > Lithobiomorpha > Lithobiidae > Lithobius > Lithobius niger. The sequence goes on along the minus strand of JAHWFP010054458.1, from coordinate 58,448 downwards.
GGCTTTAAGATGGGAGGTGAAGGTCAAACCTTATAGTACAGGCTACCTCCTTTACTAAATTCTTTGATTGGTGTGATTGGCCTAAATTAAGTTTCATAGTTTATAGAGGTCTTATTGTTGCCGGCTACTTTGATACTTGGGTGGGTGACCGCCTGGGTATCTGGGTGGTGCCGACATAGGGCCTTAGGGCTTCGGGCAGATGACCAGGAGTGGTTAACGCTCGTTAAACCCTTTGAAACCCTTTGCAACGTAAGCAATGATTAGCCTCGTGCACCGCAGGTTTAAAGTGATTGTTATACCTTTAATGTATTTTTGGTTACACGGACGGACGGGATTTCGAGTCAAAGGGTTTTAGCGAGCGTTAACCGCAACTGGTCATCTGCCCGACGAAGCCCTAAGGCCCTATGTCTGCAGCACCCGGAATGGATTCTCAGGATTTCGAGTCTTAGGTGTAACAATCTATCTATCTATCTACATTAATTTTTTTTTAACGTTTAACAGTGTTCTAAAACGGCCACCCGACCCAGACGGCCACCCGATCAACGCGTTTGAGTTTGAGTTTGATTTTGAGTTTTTTATTCTAGGGAGCCCGGACATACGCTCCATACTACAGAAAACTCACACAATAATACTTGATGCATACAACCTTAATACACAACAGCATCAGCATACGAAAAACAGCATCACGTCTCCACCAAGTACCGAAATTAAACTTAAGCCAAACACTATAGACGCAAAGGGATGTCTAATAATAACAGTATTCGATTATTGTAAATGGAACGATTGTTGGCAATAAACTAAAAACTGATTGTTGCCAATAAACTGAGAGAATAATGTTTTGTTGGGGCCTTGCGCCAATAAACTGAAACAATGGATGAAACAATGCTTCAGTTCAGGTGTATGCATCTTAATATTAAACCGCTGCCGAAATTCCGTTAAATATTGAAAGCACTTAACTTTTTGCCCAGAATCAAGTAAAAAAAATAGCATACACGAACCCATGGAGTCTGGGAAAGGGTCAGGGCCGTGTAGCGTGATGCCGGCCCAAGTCACATTACGCTGAATGAGGCAATAACCGATTGCTGAATGTTCTGTCGTTGTGGACAATTAAAATAAAAGGATTATTGAAACTCGGTTAAATATTGAAAAAAAAAATGACAAAGCCGCCGGGCTAAAGGTTTCGACTTTGCTGTACAAGGGCGTATTTATTTATTTACGCGGAAAATATTCATATGAAAGTGCATGGAGCCCGGGTCAGGGAAGGCGCTGATTGAGTGAATGAAGCGAACGAAAATCAGCGTTAGTTCGCCCGTTAGTTCGCCAAACTGAAAATGTAACTTAATGGACAAAATAATGTTTCACGTATATGCAACTTATCATTAAACCGCTCGCTAAATGTTCTGTCGTTGTAGATGATTAAAATTAAAGGATTAGTAAAACTCGGTTAAATACTGAACAAAAATAACAAACCCGGTAGGCTAAAGATCTAGACTTTGCTCTACAAAGGCATATTTATTTATTTCCGGTGTACAAAGGCGTATTTATTTACTTCCGGTGGAAATATTCATATGAAACTGCATGGAGTCCGGGCCAGGGGAGGCGCTGATTGAGTGAGCGAAGTTAACGAAAATCAGCGTTTGTTAGCCAGCATGCTCAAAAATACATAGACGGCATACGCGCCTTCCACAACAAACACATGACAGGGCAATGCAAATGGTGAATCAAACACCACCCGTGCACCACCCTAAACTTCTCGCTAAAGGTTCTGTCGTTGTGGACAATTAAAATAAAAGGATAAGTGAAACTCGGTTAAATAGTGAAAAAAAAAAGACAAAGCCCGCCGGCTAAAGGTTTCGATTTTGCAGTACAAAGGCCTATTTATTTATTTCCGAGAGAAATATTCATATGAAAGTCCCTTGAGTCCAGATCAGGGAAGGTGCGCATTGAGTGAGTGAAGAAAACGAAAATCAGCGTTTGTTACCCAGTGTGCTTAAGAATCATAGACGTGATATAAGCCTTCCGCAACAAACACATGAGAGAGCAAACTTTCCAATGTTGCAAATGGTGCATCAAGCACCACCCGCGCACAGCACGGGCTTCAGCTAGTATAATATATCTAACTCTATGCTTTGGGCTTCGTCGGGCAGATGACCAGGAGTGGTTAACGCTCGCTAAAACCCTTTGAACCCTTTTGATGGGGCTTCGAACACACTTTCCTAGCAACGACAGCTAGTGGCAAGAAATGGTATACTAAAATTGGTATATCTCAAATTCTTTATTTAATTCTACAAAATGCTAAGGATTTTAATTATTTTTTTCTATTTAAGACATTAAAAAAAGACACCTATTATTGTAATAAACAAGTCTAAACCGCTCTTTAATTTTGTACCGATGCATTTCTGAAATATCAGCTGCGCTTAGATTCTCACCGGGATAATTGCCAATAAAAGTGTTATGAATGTGTACGAATGTAACCTGAGCAATCGGAAATATTTCGCTCGAACTATGAGTTTGCTTCTAATGTTCAGTTCATGCACTGACTGTTTTGAGTCCCGTACCTTTGTACCAGTGAGTGCACATTAATGAATAAATTATTATTGTAGTACTTTTAACTGCGAATATGAAAGATTTGCAAATTTACAAGTTCACTATTCCTAAGAGCAAGTTGTAAACCTACAACTACAACAAAATAGGCACACAGGAAGGGAAAAGGTAGGTCAAATTCAAGACGTATTCTGTTAATTGTAAAATTAATCTTGGTCAAAATAATTACGGACAAAGACAAGGAAATGAAGGGGAAAAAAATATTTATTTAATTATTTTCCTGGCACTCTAACAATAATGGGATTGAAATAAGACGTTCAGGTTTAATTTCGTGTAGGCCTAATGCTACTCTGCGGAATTGTCTTACCCCCCCCCCCCCCCCCCATCCATTAGAGAAGTTACACCGAAAGGGTCTTCCATCCAGATACGTAAAAAACTTAAATCATCCTATAAATATTTACCGTGACACTAACAATAATCGAATTGTTTTGATTAATGTCTTACCATTCCGTTCAAGGCCACATCTTGATCATCAGTTAAAATGAAGATTATGTTCGGTCTTTCGGCGGCCATACAAATGCCCATGAGTTGCAGTACTACTACATGTACAACCACTAGCTGCACTGTTAGCATTTGCATTCTGTCGTTAGGCCTAACACGATAAAGCCACGCGACGGAACAACGCGGCTTAACTGAAATTGATAGTCAGGGAGCTAAGCTACCAGAGTTATTAATACCAACAACTTTCTACGAAGGGAAGTCGCATATCGAATTGTCAGTTTGAAAACTACATATCTATAATACCGAGCTTATACAGTACTTACTTGCCGGCACTCACTGAGCAATGATTCGTCAGCTTGTTTACTGAGGAAGTTAGGTTCCTGCAAGCTGCCTAATGTATGAATAAAAATAAAAATTATTTAGGCATGGTGCAGGAGAAAGAGCTCTTTGCTGACTAAACAACTTGTTTTTAACTCGTGTAATGTGATCTGACGTTCGCAATTTCATCATTGTAATCTATATACTTATTTGCCTTAAAGTAGGGAATTGGATTGAATTGAATTTTATTCAAAGAGCCGTGACCTCTAGTCATACCCCTGTTCCAAACTAAAGCCTTGATCACTACTAAAGCCTTGGTCAGCTGCCGCACGCCCCGTACAAGTCTTACCGAAGCACTAAACACTACAACACAGCACTGACGAATCCTGTGCAAAACCAACCATTGCCTTACCACAAGACGCATGGTAATCCATGGTAAAGTAGGGGTTCAAAGGGTTTAACGAGCGTTAACCACTCCTGGTCATCTGCCCGAAGTAAGGGAATAAGACGCTAACAATGTAGTCACCAAACAATATTATTTCTGTTACGACAGTTAGAATTTTTTTTTTATTTATTTATTTATTTACAATACTAGAGCTTACCGACCTCACGTCACACGCTCAATCTAATACTAAATCTAACCTAACCTCATACTAAACCTAACCGTTCCACAACTGAACACTGACCATATAGAAGAAGACGCCTTATTGATGATGAAGGCGACAAAAGATGGAGACAATGGGCTTCAAATAATGCCTCGAATTAGGAATTAAAAAGTTTTTAAAAAGCTGGCTATTAAAGCCGAATTGAATAGTTTCAAAGTTGGAGAGTTACAATCACAGCATGCACGATCGTTGTTGCAGGTTTATTGCATTGGTATCAAGACGGAGAAACAGGCAATGCAGCTACACTGAGAAGTGCGATTCACTTTCTGAAGAAGACCAAATACTGCGGGACCGTCGGGGAGGGGAGTAGGGTTGGACACACCACCCAATAGCGAAGTGTGGAGGGAGGGCAGAGGGGTTCGGGGTAACCGGGGGGGGGGGGGGGGGAAAGTTGGGGGGGGGGAGGAAAGTCGCGGGTCTTTTCATGTCAGGCTGCCCAGTATAGTATATCGCTGGTGCATGCGAAGGCGATCTGCGTGGGTATCAAGACGGAGATACGGGCAATCAGCCACCAAATACCACCGCTGCCCGGGGCTGGGGGGAGAGGGCATGCCACACAATGGGAAAGTATGGGGGGGGGAGGACTTGCATGGGAACAGGAGGGCGTCTTCAACTCATGCTGCCCAGTGCCCAGTATAGTATTTCGTTCGTGCATGTGCAGATGATCTGCGTGGGTACAGCTAGTTTTAAAATTAATTCAGGGAAGTCTATTGTTTGTTACAATTGAGTACTGGAGCAAAGACCAGGCTAACGGTTTCATGGCAATTCATGGCGATTCATGGCAAAGACCAGGCTAACGGTATCATGGCAATTCATGGCGATTCATGGCAAAGGGCAGGGTAACGGTTTCAAAATAATTATTACTGGTTACGGTCATCACATTAAAAAAAATTCATATTAATTGGCCAACATGGAACAATTTCTATTCTTTTAATTTTTTTTGTATCGTGCCCACCGAGACGTTCCACGGTGTCAAGTTGAAATGAGGGACGGGCAACTAACCGTGTATGCGTCACGAACCTTTACACAGTTTTTCAGCGTATCCATATCCAATCTGGTTAAAGCTGAACATATTGGGAAGTCCATATCTGGAATTTGTCAGATATGTCCACAGCCCAGATTATCTAACCATACCTGAACTATTTCTTCAGATGCTATTTCTTCAGACCACGTTAAAAGTTATCATATCAAAAACCAAAACTGATAAATGGGGCCGCCAAGTACCGAATAGTTCGACCCTTCAAAGGAGTGATATCAACACACCAAAACATTCGCCAAGTTAATCGCACCGCTTAATAGTTCGAAGGTTAAATGATAACTAGAACATTGCTACTTCCGTTGCAATGTTCAAGTTTTCATTTAAAGTCCAAAGTATTATTCGATGCGATTAAGTTGGCGAATGTTTTGGTGTGTTGATATCACTCTTTTGAAGGGCCGAACCATTCGTAACTTGGCGGCCCCTCTTACCAGTTTTGGTTTTTCATATGATATCAGTCCTTTTTTAAAAATTATGTATTAGACTCACTCTACTACCGCGCAGATGTGTAATAAAGTGCCACGTCAATAAGAAATTGGTTTTCAACACTTTGCTACTACGTTACGCCTAGAGGCCGAACCATTCTCAACTTAGTCACCTCTTTATATGTTTTTGGTTTGGTTTTAATTTTGTTGTAATTTGTTTTGTTTCGTTAGTTTTGGTGTGTTGATATCACTCCTTAGAAGGGCCGAACCACTCTCAACCAGTTTTGGGCTTTGTTTACTTTACTTTGTTTTTAGAGTTGGTTTATTTTTCGTGAATTGGACGTGAATACAATTTCTTTCGCAACGTTGTTTAGATGTATCGTGCTACACTAGTGTGTGTCTAGGCACGCACGTCAGTATACACGTTGTCATTGTCCGAACTTTGGCCGTTCAATGAAAGACGATGTCGACAATACTAACAATGGTTATAACAATATTTTCGTACTTACGCGCTATCCCACGCCATCCTCGTTACACCCCTAGGCTCCAAACCATAAAAGGTTCGCAGTTCGTATCGTACTGCAGCCATTCGTTCAATTTCACAGCTGGAAGCCTTCCCGTTATCTCGGTATCGATGAGTAATCACCCTATGGAAATTAACATGAGGATGAGCGGACTAGAATTAGCTAGCTAGTAGCTAGTTACACATTTGCAAAGTTATTGAGGGTCAGATTTTGCATTGAAAGCAGCTTAGCTTTTTGTCAGGTGGGTCATTGCTCTTGATTTCAACACAATTTAGCTTTTGTACCGCATTATTATTTTCCCCCAAGGGACCTGAAATGTGTCCAACTATGCTTCAAGATATAAGACACTGACGTTAAAAAAGGGTTAAAGGGTTTAACGAGCGTTAACCACTCCTGGTCATCTGCCTGAAGCCCTAAGGCCCTATGTCTGCAACAGCCAGATTCCCAGGCGGTCACCCACCCAAGTATTAATCCAGCCCAATGCTGCTTAACTTCGGGGATCTGACGAGAACCGGTGAGACACTGACGTTATGGCGCCGCGCTACAATGGTTTACAACCTCGACAATTGAATTGATGTGATGTTTGTTGTGATGATTGTTGCCAAACTTGGCGCGACACACTAACGTGTGTCTAGATATAAAATATTATTTAATCTGATAAACGTATATAATATTACAAACAAAAACGTCAAGTGTGCCGTAAAAAAGGGGTTATATGATTGAATTTTCACTTGTTAAAATGTACACGGATAAAAATTGATGATTTGTAATTGAAATAATCAAATGTACAATTGAGAAATTGCATCTGTTTAAGTGCTATTGTGCTTTACGTTTTAAATATATGATTCGTAAAGCACAACAGCACTTAAACAGGTGCAATTTTCTCAATTGTACATTTGATTATTTCAATTAAAAATCATCAATTTTTATTCGTGTACATTTTAACAAGTGAAAATTCAATCATATAATCCCATTTTTACGGCACACTTGGCGTTTTTGTTTGTAATTCATGTACCATTTTTACGGCTATGGCGTCGCGCTACAAAGGTTTATGCATGCAGTCGATTGCTGCTGGCCACTTTGAAACAATTGCAGACATAGGGCCTTAGGGCTTCGGGCAGATGACCAGGAGTGGTTAAGGCTCGTTAAACCCTTTGAAACCCTTTGAAACAATTCAAGTCAGCTCTGAACGCCTGCATCTGCGAAATAAATACGCAATTCTGTCCTTTTTAGCTGCCAATTTCGAGGTCGAAGTTAACAACGCAGCGTAGTTTGGTTTAAAAATGTATGCGTTTAGCTGAAACACTGATTCTTTCAAAGGTTCAAAGGGTTTTAGCGAGCGTTAACCACTCCTGGTCATCTGCCCGAAGCCCTTCAACCCGTTCAACAATCAAATTTTTAGCAAAGACCTAACACGTGCGCGAAGAATGAATCCGGAGTTTGCTGAGTGGCATTGTTCCCTAAATACAATGGTTAATACAATGGGCTGGATTGATACTTGGGTGGGTGACTGCCTGGGAATCTGGCTGTTGCAGACATAGGGCCTTAGGGCTTAGGGCAGATGACCAGGAGTGGTTAACGCTCGTTAAACCCTTTAACCCTTTAAACCCTTTATGGTTAAAACAATGTAAAACAATCAAAATGATCGTTTAGGGTCCCGTAACTCCGGAATGGATCGACCAATCGAAAAAGTGGTCCCTGTAAGGTTGAAGCCCAGGAAAAGCTCTGGGTCAGATCATGTTTCAGATTTTAGGTAGGTGCAGTAGTTTTTTCTGAAACCGTGTCACACAAGAACAACAACAACAACAACAAGTGAACAGTTTTCAAACTTACGTGTGGTTCCCTACATTTATTCTTGCACGGAATTTCATCAAAGTTGGTGTAAAGTTGGGAAAAGTTGCTATGTACTATCTGGCCAAGTTTGGTCAATAGAAACGGAGAAATTAATAGTTTTAGTTTTGCTGGAGAGAGGACTGCAATCATGTATATATACTGCAAGCCGTGTATGATACGTCTGTACGTTAGCACCATTTCTTAGCGCGAGCGAGCATGCAGGCTGGGTGAAGTTCCACCTTCCACAGTCACGGTTTCAAATAAACTGTTTGTTAAAGAAACGATGGTCCCGCATTATCTCGCTGAGACCTTCATCGTTCAGTTAAATTCCAGAATTAACGAAAGTACGTAGTATTAAAAAAAAAGAAACTATTTTAAAACAAATGCTCCTTCAAATCATCATGAGAACTGAACCCCGCAACCAGATTAGAGGTGCATGGATTGTAAGGTCAGTATCTAAGAAAGGCCGGAACAAAGACCGTCTTCTTCGTTTGTTATAATTCGATGCAAAACCAAGTAGCTGGATTGTATCTGGAGATCTATGAAGGAGGAGTCTCCAAGATGTTCTACAACTTGTTCTATACCGTTTGTTTTGAGTCGCGACCCCATGCAGGCGATTGTCGAACGAATGACCATTTTTACTTTTGCAGAAAACGTTCGTTTATCTAAATATTACGCTTTGTAGGCTTTTATCAACTAAATATGCGTGAAATATATCGGTTGTGCTACGATCCGTCCAAGCACGCGTTAATCCACACGCAATAGCATTTAAATTAACTGAGCAAAAAACGGCTTCGCCGTTTAGAAAAAAAACATAAGAGCTCGTATCCCATACCAACAGCCCTGAAGGTACACGAATAAAAACGAATTAGCGTTCACTTGAACGCAACGAACTATAATTTGAACTATAATTTGTGTTCATTTTGTGTATCTTTCAATTTTGTAGCGTTTTGCTGTTTATGGCGTCCAGGGCCGTAGCTAGCCCCGTTGGCGCCCAAGGTGAGCCCACTAAGCGGCGCCCGCTCCTTCCTCCGCTCCCACCAACTGCCCATTTCAAGAAAATAAATTTACAGATGTTGTCTTGAGGCTTACATAACTAAATACTGACTCCTAGAATATGATAGAGACCTGTACTAGGTATTTAAAGCCGTTGAAGACAATGAACAATAACAAATTAAAACAAGGGGCTACAGCGACTATCTAGTCGCATTGGTCTTCTGTACAGTTCCTCCACTTCCAATGTTAAGGCGCACACCTCTATCATGCACTACAACAGCTATCTCTATTATATAATCTAAAAACAGTAACCATCCGAATTGCCCGTTACAAATGTGTAATAGCTTTTAAGCTTATTTTACGTTTTAGGCATAATTGTCAGCGTTTAGGCCTAATTTACAACTTTAATTTCGTAAGTAGCAACTAACGGAGATTTGGATCAAAGAGATTTGGATTGTATACAGTAAGCCTATTCATTTTGCAACACGGTGTGCCTCCGCGCACACAGCTACAGTGTTACAACGTAATGCGCAACGTAGCCATAGATCAGTGGTAGTAGGGAAGACCCAGGAGAAACACTGCAGCAGCGACTCGTAGCAACTATTGACGTTGCCATGGTAACGTGATTTTAGATCTAATTTTCATTTTTTAGGCCTAATTTTTTTAACTGCAGTTTTAGTTTCGTAAGTAGCAGATAGGCCTAATGGAGAATTTGGTTCGATCGTAAGCCTATTCATTCATGCAACAATGCGACAAGACTCTTTTAAACGAAGTTAAAATGTTTTTTTTTTTTACGGCTGCGTTAACACAAATCTTTAGGATTTCAATTCGACGATGAAATATTATTATTTAATTTAGTTACGTCGAAGAAGTCTATTAGCTATAAGGAGGCAACGATGTTTTAATTTGCCATGTTATTTAACTAACTTTTGACACTGCATCGAACGTTGTAAACAGTGGTCGTCAATTTCTGGTACCGTTGCGAAGTTGAAAAAAGCGACGGACGGACGGACAAAGTCGTTACAATAGTCTTCTCAGCCGGTACGGCTGTACAGAAGACTAAAAACCAGGTGTTTTTTATTGAACTAATGGGATTTCATAATAATTATGGCTTGTCAACTGATAAAAAAAAAACTCAAATATAGTGATAAAGAAATGAGAGTAATATATTTCACTATAACAGTCTGAAAATAAACATTTCAGAATAACTAATTCAACCGGAATCCAAAAACCTTTTTTTTCTCCAATTTTCGCATTTTTCTTGGTTTAAGAAGCAAGAACCAAGTATACTGAAGTGCCTCTATAAACTTTTTTATTTCAGTGTTCGGTTTTCTGATCATTAAAGAAAAAACGAATAATCGGCTAACAAAACATCCGGAAATTGTGCAGCGAGCAATAAACCAAGTCCAAGCATGGTTTTTCGATCAGCGTCTTTTGGGTAAAAGACGCTGATCGAAAAACCATGGTCCAAGCAAGCACAACGTTGTGAACTTTGATGCAACGCGATCCGTTAAAAAATATATTTATGCTTTCTTTACCACCCACTTCCACGGTTATACAGTTAAGCACAAATTCGACGTGGCGCCCCCAGGAAGATGGCGCCCTAGGCGGGCGCCTTGCTCGCCTTACCCTTCCTGCGGCCCTGATGGCATCTATTTTGTGGGTTCACGTTTTGCGAATTGGAGTTCAAATTATAGTTCGTTGCGTTCGAGGGAACTCTAATCCGTTTTTATTCGTGTACCTTCAGGGCTGTGAGTATGGGGATACGAGCTCTAATGTTTTTTTTCTAAACAGCGAAGCTGTTTTTTGCTCAATTAATTTGTTGGCTTTTTTCGCTTCCATTTTATATGTGTCCACTGTCCACCGATTTTTGTTTTCGAAAAAACGGAACATTAAAAATGGATACTTATGTTTATGGTTCCGCCGAAGGTTTGTCCCATGATTATTATTTGATGGCAACACATTAGCGTATTTCTGGATTTAGCATGCGTCATCTCGATGAGTAGTTGATTCTGGATTGTTCCAGTATCGTGGCAACAATCGCGGAAACAATTCAACTGGCTTCCCGAAGCCCGCATTGAAAGAGTAATTAAGTCACTCAGTCATGTCGGCCGCCCAATTTAGGCCTCAAAATTTAAGACTTCGCACCCTACGGTTTAAAACTTGAAGATTTAAGGAAAAATCAAGACCATTTAATTTTGGTTCTCCATAACGAGCTAGCTCACTCAAACAACGACAATGTTAGTTTCCCGGCACCCAACCATCGTTGCATCTTGTTCGAGTGAGCTATAATCCGATATTGTGCGCCTCGCCTATTGTTAACCTATTATTACATGTTGCAGCATTGTAACATTTTGACATTGTTAGCCGCTCCGCAGCCGCCTCCGCCTCCTCCTCTTGTCTAATTTTCTGAAATTCTCGTGCGCAAGTACTGCCGGCCGTGCTAATGCTATGAAAGCAAGGTAGGAGGATTGCTTCTCACCCGTTTTGAAGCTCTCAGTCCTCTTATAACAATACATCACGACGGGATCGCAACAATGAACGAGGACGAGGAGTGCTGGGATCGACGGTTGAGGGCTGGTATCCTGGATCTCAGCACTCCACGTGGATCCCAGCCCCCGTTTGTGTTAAATGAAAAGTGAAGACAACAAACAAATGTAATAAATTTACTGAATCAAATAAAAAAAAAAAACAACGTTCAACAATTCACGTTACTCAAAACATTGCAGCCGCTGCTTTACAAACGTTGGTTTCGACAAAAAGGAATAAAGCAATCGAATATAATCAATTAAACAGAACAATTTTTGAAACCAACTCCACCTCAAACGTCAAAAATATCGTACAAGAATTCGTGTTAATTACAACATTGCAACCGCTTTCAAAATTAAACGTTACTCTTTTCGTTGCGTGTATAGCATTGCGCCTGAAGAGCTCAGCCTCTCTGCTATGCGCCCTCTTTACAACTACCTTAAACTACTTACTCTAACAACAGCCCACCGGCTACACAATACCACACTCCCGGGAGATACCAGCTACCTCTCAAAGCACCGAATGGCAGTGCAGGAGCCCAAGACTGCTATGAGACCACGCCCAGAGTCACCCTCCGCACCCAGTACATCCACCACCGTAGCGCCCCACAGGGCAACCCGCCTAATATGGGCCCAACGCCGACATTCCAGTAGGAAATGAGTGACCGTCTCCTCTGGAGCACCACACTCACAAGCCGGCGAGAGACTCCAACCAAGACGAAACATGTGGGCATTCAGCAGAGCATGTCCGGTCTCAGGCACGACAGCAGACCAGCGTTTTTCCTGGCGAGCCAAGGAAGGAGATAGGTAGGTGCGACGGCTCTCGGGTGAAGGGCATGCAAGTGCCTACCCTCAGGTGAACCATCCCACTGCCTCTGCCACAAGTCCCTTGAGCCAGCACGGAGAACCGGGTACAAGTCCCGACTTCCAAAACGACATGACACGACGTCACCGCAGTTAGCCCGAGTCAAGGCATCAGCAGTCTCATTCCTTTCTGTCACAAAGCCCATGTCAATCTCTGCTTGCTCCAGCAACCTCTATTGCTTCAACTCCAGCAAAAACAGCTTAAATCTCCTCGCCAGTTTGTTTGTTGCATTACAGAGAACTTCAGGCAACTTGCAACAACACATCACAGTTGAATCCATTGTTGATAAGTCCAATGGATAATGCTGAAAGAGAAGTCGCTACATGATAGCTCTGAAGTTTTCAAATTTAATGTCCAAGAATAAACCCGCTCGCCCTCTTTCATCGCTACCGCCTCCTCATTGTTTAGTTAATTCGAACAGTTCCTCATTGACTGTTTCTTCATTGTTTAGTTAATTTGAGCCGTTTTCATTAGCTGTCTTAATGAGTTTGCTGTGTGCATGAGCTTGCTGTCGCAACCTAAGCGCAACCTAAGCGTAGTATTAGCACGGCCGACAGGCAATGCTTATTAGAGTTCGTTTGCGCACGAGAATTTTCAGAAAATGGACAGGAGGCGAAAGTGGAGCAGCTCACATTTTGAGAATGGCACAATGCAGCAACATGTAACACTTGTGCAATAAAGAGGCGAGGCGAGACTTGCATGCAATCAGAAAACGAAAGCATGATGATAATGATTTTATTGGCTATCCCATACCCATTTGTATCAGGGTGATATGGTTGAAGTTGTGTAACCCTCCACATCCCCATCTAGGCTCTTCCCTTTCTATCCTATCACCATCCCAAGATCTTCTTTGCTCACCAACATTATCTTCCTCCCTCCCTCCACCCCAACAACCACTTAACCATCTCCTCCTCTTCCATCCCCACGTCCCCACTCACTCCTATCGCTTAGATCCTCAAGTCTCCAGCAATCAATCAGAACGTGTTCCAAAGTTTCCCCCCCCCCAAAAAAAAAATAACCCCCTGTGTAACCTTAATTCCCCCCCCCCCCCCACCCCCACTCCAGCTCCCGTGTGTCCAGTACACCCGCTCTCGCGCTAAACAAAGCACACTTTCCCAATCCTCCTTGCAGCACTTCGTCCACCACACCCCCACCTTCTCCTCTCTATAATGTAGCGTCGTCGATTTCCCCTTCCTTCTCAACCCCTTAATCCTCTTTTTCGTCCCCTTTTTTTTCTTTCTAAAGACCCACCCTGCATGTCCGGACATATTTAAGCACCAATTTCCTACTACCATCCACTCATTTGGTTCCACACCTCCTTCATGTCCCTCATCCGCCTACTTCGTTATCAGTTCCCTTGCCTCAAAACTCGACCACCTCATTTCCCCCTCACTACTTCGTTCACATTAAACGTATTAGCCCCCAATGCTCATCTACCCATCTCAACCTGAAACATCTCCAGTTGGTTTCTGAGTTCCAGTGCCAAACTTCCGAAGCAAAGCTCACCCCCAGAACACCACCCCTTTCTACAGGATATGAGCCAGCTCATAAAGATTGTACCCCCAAATCGTCACTTATGCCACCATTTTTGCTTTTCCCAACACAATGGTCCTCTGCCAACTCGAAGTTTGCCCCTAAAAACTTGGGGTGCCTTCGAAAATTGACCGAACTGCCCGTAGCAACTCAAAATCTTGCGACCGTGTGTATTAACTCCCTAGGAGTGAACTGATCGTGTATACTAATGCTTGATCAGGAGCACGAGGGTTGACTATTTTGAGTTACTCCATGATCCAAGAGAAACCTGAGTAACTCAATTGGAGTCAATTTTCGAAAGCACCCCTGTATTCAACTACCCTTTTCACCATCATCCCTCACATCCAAATCCAATCCTCAGTCCCTCCATCCCACTGATCCTTCCCATTCTCAAACAACACCAACTTATCTCTACTAAATCCCAGTCTCATATCCACTCCCCACTCCACACACACCCTAAGCAACCTCTCAAGATAATAATTAAATAAAGTACATTTGTTTGCAGTAGAATGCAAAACAGGTCAAAGGATGGGCTTTCGCCACTGACACCCTGCCTAGTGTATTTTAAAATATATAATTTAAAATTTGGTAAAGTGTTTCGTAAGGTTAAGCCTGCAGAGCACGCTTTTGAACAAAGCCACAGAGTTCACATGATATCAGTTGGGAGACCATTCCAAGCTTTAACAATGCAGTTAGAAAAAAAATGTGCGCGAGTCAAGGTGCGTTCTTGTTATGATCAGTTTAAGTCTATGTCCCCATGTGATGCTCATACTGCGAAGTTAGAAAAATTTTGAAAGATCGATATCAACAAGGCCCTTAAGAATTGAGAAAGTTAATGTAAGGACTGAGCGAAGGTGCCTCGACTTGAGTGATTGAAGTTCAGTAGCCACGAAACACTCCCTATAGGTTAGTTTGCCGAGACCTTTAAGTGATTTTGTACATTTTTACATCCTCAGAACGCTGAACACTCTCAATATGGTCGATATCGTTTACAAGGTGAGGGGACCATACTGGGTTTGCATAGTCCAACAGTGGTCAAATATATACCTTAAATGCACAAATGAGGACATTTACATCCTCAGAAGCGAAAAGTCCGAACATTATGGAGTACTTATTTGCTGAATTAACAAATTGCTGAATGTGGTGAGAGAATTTAAGGTCCGGGGTAAACCAAACACCAAGAGTTTTAAAAAGGTTTGGGTTATATGTAAGTTTTCATTAACGAATATGGGAACTGTATGTTAGATTTTCCATTTATGGGCTGCAATAGGAAGTTGCCATAATGAGGACTAGTTAGATATGTTTATTAACTAATTTTTTAGGAGTTGATGTTCCTGTGGAGTCGTAAGAAGGGCCGTATGTTTCGACATCGTCGGTATACTCGGTCAAAGTACACTCAGATGACATGCATACAAGAACATTGATGTATATTTTGAACAAAAATAGTCCTAAAATAGAACCTTCCCTATCATTATCCACTAGCCCTACATTATTACCAAAGGTCGATGCCGGTGTTCTTCGAGACCTCTTTCCTCCCTTCCCCACCAAAATCCCAACTCTGTATCAACCAGCTTAATCTCAATTCCCCGCAGGAAGCCAAAAATAGTAGTGGAGATACAGGGCATCCCTGTCTCAACCCCATCCTGCATTCTACCCGCTCGGAATTGATTCCCTCCAACATGTAATGCATACGCGAGCCCCAAACATCTTCCTGCTAAGATCAATAAACTCATCCCCTATCCCGTTCCTCCTCAGCTCTTCTCACAAAAGCGCCCTGTCATTCACCTTATTCAACCTATCATATGTCTTCTCAATGCCTAAAAACACCATCATTCCACCAGGAAGGAAGGGTCACTTCAATCGCCTGTGACACAATGTAAACATTATCCTCAAGCCGCTTTCTCTTTCGTAACCCATTATGGATATCTTCCAGCTCTCCTTGGTCTTCCAAAGTTCTTGAAAATCCTGTACACACTGAGAGTGATAGGCCAATAACTCCTCAGCAGTCTCTTGTCTTTTCCCTTTCCCTTAAAAATCAGTCTGATCCTTACCGTTTTCTAGCTTTCAGGAACCTCTCTCCCTCCAAAACCACGTTTAACTCCCTCAAAAACCTCTTCTTCCCCCTCCCCAACCCCTTTAGAAACTCCTCCGGCACCCTATTCTTGCCTATCATTTTCCCGTCAATTACAGTCTTCAGTGTACTATCTTAATTCCTCTAAGGGGGTAGCTCCCCATTAGCACCCCCCTCCCTCAAAATCTTTGCAGTCTTCCCCAGACAAAAATCAGTCCGTCACTTCATCACCTCCTTCCCACACTCCCTCAGATGCACCATAAATAGCCCGTTAATCTCCTTCTCGACCCTGTCCCTTTCACTCGAATCAAGTAGCAGCCTCTTCTTCACCACCTCCTTCTCTACCCCATCTTTTTCAGCAGCAAACCTCCAGAATCTCCTTCCAGCCTACTTTCTTCCTTTAGCCGGCCTTCTCTCCAGGCTGTCATTTGTCGGTGTCTGTGCTGCCTTGATTACGAAAGGGCTTCTTGTAGAACAGCTTGGGCTGCTGCTTCTGTTTTTATTTTAATCCTTCGGTTTCCATGAGATATCGAAGTATGGTGCAAGGTTTGGGATCAGATCTCAAAAAAGGGTGTCAGATTCGTGGATTGTCTGATTGCATAGCGCCCATCTTGTGGAATTGTTGAGGCTGAATGCCGAATTGAGAGCAACGTCACAAAGGAGAAGGGATGAGTTGAAGAGGGCTTTGGTCAGCCAGTTGATGGAACGAAAGGTGGCAAAGCATGCCTTCTTGAAATCCTGGTTAATCAAAAAGGTTAGGCGCTTGGCTTCAAGGTGGCCCGTTCCGGACGAGAGCTTCTTGCATAAAGCATTGGCGGCGTTGTCGGGCACGTCAGCTTGGGAAGCAGCCCGCAGGTCGAAACAAAAGATCTGTCGTTGTCTTTCGAGACTGCTGAAGGGACATCAACCTACTTCGGGATGAGCAAAGCCGTTCCACAATCCATCTTCACTTTGGCAGTAAGAAATTCAGATTGAATTAAAGGCCTGAAGAACCATGATTCACGGCAGGGTCATGGCGGTGGAAGGCCCTTGTCTAATTCCAGTGGTTCACCCCTACTGAGAAGAAGACCTCTGTTTCATAAGAGTATAGTGAGGAAGGTGGTAGATTGGCCGAGGACGGAGTGACAAGCCAGTGTCCGGTCACGCAAACCAAAATCGAAAACTGTCGACAATCCTCTATTCTTGATGGGTTCCAAGTCGAGGCACGATGGATTGTACCGGTACAGAAACAGTCAGGAACAATGTCTTCGACCGTCTACCCGAAGGGTCGTCTTCATCATGGAAGATTTCAGCAAAGTGAGCAAGGCAAAGGCTGCCGTCTTGGCTGTGATCATCAGATGTAGGGTCTTCCGGGACGACAGACGAAGGAACAGAAGAATTGCGATAGCTGTGATTACTGAAGCAGAGTCTAGTTCACTGTCGCTATCGATAGCGAAGGGCTGGGTCAGGTGAGAGCCGGATGACCTTTCCCGAGGAGAAGTTAACTGCCAATGAAAGGTTGAATGAAGGTTGGATGACCAAGTTCGTTCGCCATTGTCAGATTGGTGGTTTGATGTTTCTTCGTGTTAGGCGACAAAGCGACAAACAGGGAGCAAAGACGCTTGCAAAGGGAAGAGGATGCATCAACTCATTCACAGGTGTAAGACTTACTTTACGAAGAAATCGACAGTGAAGGCTGAGATGACCGCTGCTTGTAGAGGAAGTCACATATCGCTCTGTACACAGCCATGTGAACCTGACACTTGGAGACCGGTTCTGGAGACAGATCCCTAGAGCAGTGAGAAGAACCGGACGAACGGTCTAGAGGAGTTTCAGCTGGGAGCGGTGAAGCTCCTTGTTGCTTTTCTTGGTTCTTACTTTCACCTTGGAGTAAGTATCCTTGACTCTGTGAAGTTCGGTCTGGAAAACTTGAAGGGGAGAAGCTGAAACGACAGTCTGGCCACAAACAACAGAAGACGAAGTGTCAGCAGCAGTGCCATTGGGAGCCAACGTAAGGGCAGGAGAAGTCGTGCGGGAGCCGGCCGGTGATGAGCAGCATTTGCCGGGAGAAGAGGCCACGACAGGCGGAGAAGTCGGTTAAGACGAGCGCTTGGGTTGATCACAGAGCGAAGGACAACAGGCGGACGAAGGGCGACAGACAGGCGAAGGGTGGCATGCAGGTGAAGGATCCGATAGGCTGGGAAGCAGAGACGGCGAACTGACGACAGCGCCAGGACAAACAGGTGACAGACAGGGTGAAGGAGTGGCCTTCCGGGAGGGAGGCTCTTTCGGAGCGCCTTTGGGTCGTCTTTCGGAGAGGCATTTGAAGGACGAAGGACAATAGTCAGCCAAGGAGTGACAGTCAGCGAAGAAGCGACAGCTAGCAAAGGGACGACGGCCCACAAAGGGTCGAAATCGACGAAGGAACGACAGTTAGCTAAGGTCGAAATCAACGAAGGGTGGCAGTCAATAAAGGACGACAGTCAGCAAAGGGACGACAGGTAGCGAAGAGTTGAAGGCAGTGAAGGGTTGAAGTCAACGAAGCGTAGATGGGAAAACCGACAGCGTGTCCACTCAGTGGAGCCACTAGAGAACAAAGAAGAAACGATGAAACCACGTTGTGCGTCTGTGCTTTTATAGGAGGAGTGCGCAGATGCATGCGCACCCCTCCGATAAAAGAGCATGATGCATGCACAGGCACGTGCGCACTGGGTTACCGAGCTGACTGTATTTAAACTTGCATCTCTAGAGGAAAAAACGCATTCAGAACAAAAAATGATAGAATTTACAGGTAATTAATATTTCGATCGGCAGTTCATTCAGAATGAACATCTTATAAAATCCTCTTCTATATTTATCCCTCTGCACCAGAGAGCCAGTCGTGAAAGTCGAGATGGAGGCTCTACTTACCAAAATAACTGCAAGACTCTTTCGAAAGACATGATTATCGTCAAGCCGGACACCTCGGAATGTCAAAGACATAAGCAAGGTTGAGACAACTAGCTGGCTAGGTATGGAGGTATTGGAATGCTAATTAAAAACTGCTACAGCTTCCAGGTTAGACATGACTTAAAGTTTTCTATTGATGAATTGGATGGCCTGGGTATGTTTTTAGAAATTACTTTTGGGCACCATGTGTATGTTGTTGAAGTGGTCTATATGCCTCCAGCTGGCAACATGCTTAATTTCAGCAATGCATTTAGTTTTACTATAAACAAAATTTGTGCAGAGAAAAAAAGAGGTTATATTTTAGGAGACTATAATGTTGACTTAAATAAGTATTTGTCTGATTACGCCATTTCATCTATTGTGAATGATTGGCTTTCTGTAGGATTT
Source organism: Lithobius niger (assembly GCA_023313725.1). Taxonomy (NCBI): domain Eukaryota; kingdom Metazoa; phylum Arthropoda; class Chilopoda; order Lithobiomorpha; family Lithobiidae; genus Lithobius; species Lithobius niger. The sequence goes on along the minus strand of JAHWFP010054458.1, from coordinate 39,294 downwards.
GTTCCAATTATCACAAAACCAACTAGAATTACGGACTCCTCTGCTACAAGAATTGACAATATTGGACGAATCATTTAAGCAAGGGAACTCATACTGGCATTATCATCTCTGATTTCACCGATCATTTTCCAGTCTGCGTGTTCTTAGAACCTAATAAGCTTAGTAAAATACATCCTTGCTATAAGATTAGGCGACATTACTCTGAAAAAGGTTATAATAATTTGGTTGAGGGCTTAAAGAATGAAATGTGGAACGAGTTAAATCTTAAAGATGACTTAGACCTATTGTACGAAAATTTCTTAGCCAAATTCACACATCACTTGGATATTGCATTTCCCATAATTGAGCCCAACTTTAAAAATGAAACTACCATCAAACGAGTTAAAAAGACTCAAGAGTGGGTTTCTCCAGAACTGCAAAAACAAATCAAAATGAAAAATAAGTTGTACAGGAATTACATTAGGAAACCATATGCTAATAATAAAGAGAAATACAAATCTGCATACAAAAACGTCAACATCCTTATTAAGGAAGCAAAAAATAATTTTGATGGCAACCTTTTTAAAAACAATAAAAATAATAGCAAGGAATTATGGAAAGATTTGAAAAAACTTACAGGGACCCATAAACCCCTTAACATGACTCTTCCACATGCTAGCCAGAATTCCAATGAAGCTCCTGGTTTGGCTGCAGAATTGAATTTGCACTTCGTCTGCATTGGACCTAATTTGGCTGCTAATTTGCCTACCGTGCCTAATGTGGGAAAAACGGGAACCAAGTTTAACGATTCACTTTTCTTGTGGCCTACTGACGCATGTGAGATCGAGGGCATTATTAGGGCATTCCCAGACAAAAAATCAAGTGGTTTTGATGACATTAGCATGTTACTGGTCAAACGGTGTTATAGGTATTTGTCACCACCTCTTACACAGCTCATAAACAAATCCCTTACGACAGGTTGTGTTCCGAACCAGCTCAAAAAAGCAAAGGTTATTCCTCTCTACAAATCTGGTAATGTTAATGATTTTTGTAACTATAGGCCCATTTCTTTGTTGCCTGTTTTTTCAAAAGTATTTGAAAAAGTAGTATATAAGCGTTTACATTTCTTTCTGGAAAAACACCATCTGTTGAGTGACAATCAATTTGGTGTTCGCAGGGGTAGATCTACAGTTCAAGCACTACACCCTGTCGTTAATAAGGTTATCGAAAACATTCAACTAGGTAACTTTACCGTGTCTGTTTTTTTGGACTTATCCAAAGCTTTCGACACAGTAGACCACGATTTACTTTTAAAGAAGCTTTCCTCAATTGGTATCAGAGGTGTTACTTACAATTGGTTTAAAAGCTATCTAGTGGGTAGAACACAGTTTACGGATCTAAATGGAGTTCAGTCTCCACTGCTGGGAATTACTTGTGGAGTGCCACAAGGGTCCATCTTAGGCCCAATACTTTTCTTGGTGTACATTAATGATATTTTTTCTTGTAGCAAACAGTCGTTCGTAGTTGGCTTTGCAGATGATACCACGTTAGCATATTCCGGAAAAGACTTGAATGTCCTTATCAGCCACGTTAACTTTGATCTTAAAAGTTTACCCACTTCTTTGATTCTAACAAATTGCCATTAAATGCAAAGAAAACTAAATACATGATAATGGGTTCGAGTCAAAATATTGCGCAAATTGATCAAAATGAGGCACACGTCATCAAAATTTCGGACGTCGTACTCGAAAGAGTGAGAAATGTTCGTGTTTTAGGTATTGTCCTTGATGATATTCTTTCATAGACACCACAAATTAACTATGTGTGCAGTAAAGTTGCCAGAGGATGTGCTATCCTGTCTAGAGTGAAAGGATTTGTTCCATCTAAATTATTAAGAATTCTATACTTTGCATTTGTCTATCCCTTAATTTTATACGGGATTACTGTTTGGGGTGCAGTTTCTAACTGCAAGCTACAACGTATTCTTGTACTTCAAAAAAGAGCAGTAAGAAGTATTGCTAAGGCAACTTATGACTACCATTCTTTGCCTCTGTTTAGGAAGTTTGAAATTATTAAGGTTGCTCAACTTTATCAATTCAATGTTTGTCTTTATATGCACAGCCTTGTTTACACTGCCAGCGAAACTCGGACTTGCTTCAACAGACTTATCCGTGTGAAAACCTTCCATGATTGTCACGACTACAACACCCGTAATTGTGATAAGCTCGTCTTACCAAGGTGTAGAACTGACCATGCAAAACGCAATTTCACCTACACGGCTGTCAAAATCTGGAACTGCCTCCCTCTAAGTATCAAGCAGGTGAAAAATACCAAAAAATTTGCGTTTACTTTAAAACAGTTTTTTTATACATCTTAATGAATAGCTATTTTCATGCTGGTCTTTTCTTAATATGTATTCATTCTTAAATTTGCTAATTGGCCGTTTCTTTCCGAATTGTACGTTCTCCTATTTACTCATATATATGTGTTTATATATATATATATATGTAATAGTTATTGGTTAAAATCGAGCGGTTATCGATTTTTAACCAACGGGTGCGATTATTGGCCGGCTCGAGTATGCAAATAGGTCGAGGGCGGAGCCCGCAAGGGCGGATGCAAGGGAGGGGCCGAAGGGGCTGCGGCCCCCTCCAAGGCAAATGACCACGAAAAATTGGCGAAATTTCTGAAAAAACGCAGGTAAATTACGACAAAAATGCACGAAAACGTAGTTAAATCTTCCTGCGGCGCCCTCTAAGGCAATTGACCACGGAAAAAAACGCAAGTAATTACGACGAAATGCACGAAAAAGTAGATAAATCGTCCTACGGCCCCCTCCAAGACTTGGTTCTGGAGCCGCCCTTGGGAGCCCGAGACCATTTGCATACGAGAATCGGACAATAATCGCACCCGTTGGTTAAAAATCGATAACCGATTGATTTTAAACAATAACTTATTTAAATCACGGTTGGCACGTCAAGCTAATACTTATTTAATTAAAACGTTTTGTGTTTGTGAAAATTGCTTCAAGAAATACGGTAATACCTTATGTCAAATCAGTGAAGGTCATTCCATTTTAATTTGTGGAGGGGGAGTGGGTGTTGGACGATTCCTTTGGCAGGTAGGCAGACTGTAGGCTACGCTCAAGTTTCTGGAAGGTGGGTGGGAGTTAGACGACGCGTCGTTTCGCAAAGTTTAGCTTGTAAGCTAGCTCGCTCGCTCTGTTCGGAAAGAATAAACTTCGATATGTGATGAAGCAGGGATAGAAGGACATTGTGCCGACATTCTCGCAAGGTAAGTAATTCTTTTTGTTCGTTTGTAGCTTGAGAACTGTTTCAAATCTCCAGTAATACCCTAATAGGTGACTCGGTAGGAATGAAGGTCATTCCATTTTAGGTTGTGGAGGGGGGGGGGGAGAGAAGAGTTAGACGGAGGGAATAAACTTGGAATTGGCCAGCCAGACATGTGAGCGTTAGCAGGTAAAGGATTTCATTTGGGATATCCCGGCAAGTTAAGTAATTGCTCTTGTACGTTTTCATAGCGTTACGGTTTTAACGCTGTATAATTTTGGTTGTGGTGTGTGCGTTCCCATCGCGTGATCCGGAAGTGTCAAAAGTGTTGAGTTATCGACAAAAGTGTGGATTATCGGTAAAAGTGTGGGGTAACTTGATAACCCACACTTTTTGCGATGACGCACACTTTCGCTCACAGTTAACGGGATTTAACCTACGGAAATTTAGCGTGGCGTTGAGTTAGCGTGACGTCACAGCCGTGGTTTAAATATATATATACAGTTTAATTTGTTTTGTTTCACCACGTTAAGCATTTACATGTTACTAATACTGTATTTAGGATCCCATTGCCTTTTTGTATTTTGTTACCATATTATGCTTTGACGTTTTGTATGTATAATGGGTTCTTCCCTATAAAACAGGTTCGTAAGAACCTCGGGAAGTTTTCCCTTATGTTTTCACATAAAAATAAAATTCTATTCTATTCTATTCTTCCGGGAAACAAAACTTTATGTACGCTCCTGCAAAGCATGTCAGTTTTCCAAGCCGTCTCAGGAGAAGCAAGCCAGAAACATGCAACCAGTGGTGCCAAGGCAACCTTATCAAATCTCTGCGATCGACTTTGTCGGGTCCCTTCCACCTACAACCTATGGAAACAAATTCGTATGCTACATACCATCGTGGATGATTTTTCGAAGTGGGTCTGACTAATCTCAACAAGAAATACCATGGCCAGGACAGCAGTAGTGAAGTTCACCCAGCACGATCTAAATGACATATCTAATATGTCGACAACGGAGCAGCCTTCATTGCAAAAGAATTGCCTGTTGAAATTTTGACTGTCACAAGCTATACAGGGGGTTTCCAAACCCTATGCAGAAACTTTAAGTATGACTTCCACCATACAAATGAAGGTTAAAAGGTCCTATAAACATGGGTCCGGAAATGCTTCCTAAGGGCACTGCGCCCCACTGGAGGTGGCCCCTAAAACCCCATCTCAACCTAATATCTCGGAAACCGTTTGAGCCACGGCAATATGCCTTGGCATGTGAACTAATAGTAATAACGGCTGTTACTCCACTGTATTAGCAGATTAAATACACCTACGGAGGGGAAGAAATGGGGAGGGGGGCAATATATCCCCCCCCCCCCTTTCTGTTTATCATTCAACGTCTTTTTTAAGTTGTAATACCAGAAATGGATTCTCCAGAAAAAGGTATACAAAACGACCCTCTTGTGGAAAACCTATGGGACCAACCGGTTTCAAGAGAAATGGGGAAAGTGGAAAGGAATTGACAGAAAACACTGTGTAGTTCAATAATTTATTCAACTAAACTTTGTTATACGTAATCCACAGGAACCGGTTGACCTTCACAGGCCAAAAGTGGTACCACTGAGAACTATCGTTACACCGTGTCAGGAACAAATGAACATGTTTCATTGGCTCCTGATCCTGTCACAAGGACCCAACAATGGTCACTGCCCCCCCCCCCCAAGACAAACTTTATACGAACGTCCTGCACAGCACAAACATCAAGGCTAACGTTGTCTCACAGAGTTACAAATTACGGAACACTACATTTAAATGAAGTGTTCAAAATGTCCTCCCCCAGCCTCAATGCGTGCTTCCATGCGTCCATACCCATTCAAAAAAGAACATTTTGCCGGCCCTCAGCCTGGCCGGCTAAAAATGGCTTCTTTTTTGCCTAAAACATACTTAACCTGATAATTTTGCATTACATTGTCCTCATTGGAATGTCTCCCTGGAGGTTTTTCGGTGGTATGTAGCCGCCTGCTTGTATGTCCCTACTGCGCATGTGCAACGCAGTCCTCCTCTATATAAAGCGGGAGTGTGGCCGGTTCCGGCATTTATTTTCCTCTCAATCTGTCAGGCGGTGACTCGAGAGGGTAGGCAGGGCGGGCCTTAGGTTAGTATGTTTTAGGCAAAAAAGAAATCATTTTTAGCTGGCTAGGCTGAGGGCCGGCAAAATGTTCTTTCTTGTTTGCCAAAACATATTAACCTGATAATTTTCCATTATCAGCAGACCTCGTCAAACGTGGTGGCGGGCACCGGTCTGACGGGGCGCCCCGGGATGCAAGCAGGCGTTCCCCCATAAATTTTTATTATGGTAAAAAATCGCACTTTATTCAGAACAGGGTGATGAAACAGGAAGTAGGATCTCTTTACAGGGATTGGAGGCCCTGAAAAGGACCGTTGTTTGAGGGGTCTTGCTTCCTTCTATGGATGGCTTGCTTCTGCTTCGTTCTGTTTGCTTAAGGGGGCATGACCACAGTTCTGGCTGCGACGATTGGGCCCAGCCGGTGTAATCCTTTTTCTTCTCTTGACGTGTTCCTCAGGCAGTGGGAGGTGAATGTCGTCGAGTGACAACTGGATGCGGCTGCAAGAATTTTTTCTATGGGAGTGGCGTTGTGATGTGCCCATGAAGTTGAGAGATCGCTCTGACTTTGTGTGCTGTTGCACTTTCCCTGCTCAGGTTGGCTTTGTCGTAGGCGGCGCCGATTGTCTTCTGTATGTAAGTCTACAGGAAGGAAAAGTTGGTATCTGCCTTTTCGGATGTCCTCGTGTTGAGTTCGGGTTAGGTAGAAGCGGAGTGCTCGGATGGGACATAACAGATGTTCAGGTTCATCTCCTGTTATGCTGGAGAGGGCTGGGAATGTGATGGGTTTCGTGGGCTCGGGTGGCTTCTGTGTTTTGGCTCGGAAACCTGCTATTGGGTGAAGGGTTACAGATGAAAAATTTGGGCCGAAAATGCAGTAAGCCGGATCGGCTGACAAGGCTTGGATTTTGGAACAGCGGGCACTAGCTGCTAGTGTTACGAGGAAGACAGTTTTCCTGGTTAGGAGATAAAGGGAGCTGTCTTGCATCGGTTCGTAGGGGGCTTCTATTAAGGATTGAAGAACAATTGACAAGTCCCACTCTGAGACATTTCTTCTTCTTCTTGGTCTTTCGTTTTAGAAGGAGCGAAGGAGTGCCGAGATACGGTAGTCTTTGAGCAATTTGGTTTTCCCTGCTGCTTTGAAGACCGAGTTTAGGGCTGAACGGTAAACGAGAATTGTTGAGCCTTTGAGCTTGTCGGTGTTAAAAAGGTTGGTAAAGAATCTTTGCAGTTCGGGTAGAGAGGGGTCCATTGGGTTAATTTCCCTTGCGAAACACCAATGAAACCATCTTGAACAGTGGCCGTCGTACATTCTGTTTGTTGAGTCTCTGGTGGCTTTTGATGCAATTCGGATGGGATCTTCTTGATGAATTCTAGCCTTTTTGAGGAGTTTGGTGATAGTAGCCACCCATGTAGGTTTAGGCTGGTCAGGTTTGGGTGGAGTCTTGAGCCCTTTTGTTGAGACAGAAGATCTGGAAGAAGAGGGAAGCTTCTTGGAGTGTCGACTAGAAGAGATAACAGGTGTGGGAACCATGGTGCAGGAACCATGGTGCAGACGGCCAGAAGGGGGCTATGAGGAGGAAGAGGTTTTGGCTCTCTTCGGTTTTTTGCAGTACTTGTGGAAGGAGTTTGAATGAGGGAAACAGGTAGGCATAAAAGTTGTGCCATGGGTACGTCAGGGCATCGACTGCCATTGCTTGTTCATTCGGAATCGGGCTGATCTAATAGGGAAGTCTGGCATTGTGCCTCGACGTGGCGAATAGGTTTAACATTGGTGTTCCCCATGTCATGAAGAGATATTCGCAGATGGATTTCTTGAGGCACCATTCTCCCGTTGGAGGTGTTCATCAGGAAAGGGAGTCTGCTATGACGTTCCTGTTCCCAGGTATGTGAAAGGGTAACAGTGTTATGTTATTCGAGATGCAGAGGTTGAGGATCTCGGAGGTTAGGTTGTGGAGAAGTCTGGATTTGGTTCCACCTTCTTTCCTTATGTAAGCTAGTGCTGTCGTGTTGTCGGCTTGAACTTGGATCACTTGGTTTCTGATGTACAGGAGGAAGTGTTCTAGGACTAGAAGGATTGCTCACAGTTTGAGGTAGTTGATGTAGAACGAATTGTTTTCCTGCCAAATGCCTGAGGTTTCTTGATTGTTCAGGTGGGCTCCCCAGCCGTGGTTCGAGGCGTCGGTGAAGAGAAGTTGGTTGGGAGTGGGTTCATGAAGTGGAACCCATCTTGGTTGGATTTGTCACGTCTGCCCACCAAAGGAGACTTTCTTGGGGAAAGTCTTCGTGGAAAGGCGATTGTTGGTCTTGGATGAGTGCGGGGTTTGACCAATTGTCGATCCGAAGGTGGTGAAAGGGTCTTACCATCCAGCGGCCGTAAGGTATTAGGTTTGCCACCGAGTCCATTTTCCCGATGAGGGAGTTCAGTTCTCGGAGAAAGATTTTTGATTTAGGAAGTGAAGAATGTGACTTAGAAGAAGGTCTTGGACTCTTTCTAGTGATGGAGAAATCGTTCCTGATGAAAGATTGAATGAGGTGCCTAGGAACGTGAAGACCTGCTCTGGAGTGAGGCGTGATTTGGATTGGTTCACGGCGAATCCCAATTGGTTTAGAAGCCGGATTGTCAGGTCCCTGTTCTGTTCGAGACAAAGGGGGTCTTGGTTGTGGAGGGCCCAGTCGTCGAGATATGCGCTTGCCTGGATTTGTTGTTGGTATAGGCGTGCAAGGATTGGTTTCAGAACCATGGTGAAAATTCTTGTTGCTGCGTTCAAACCGAAAGGCAGACAACGGAACTCGAAGACCTGGTGGTTGTAGATGAAGCGGAAGAATTTGGTTGAGAGCGGATGTAGTGGTACATGTAGGTACGGGTCTTATAAGCCTATGGAGACTGTCCAGTCGTTTTGTTTGAATGACTGGCGGATGGTTTCCAATGTTTCCATCTTGAAGTGGGAGTTGTCGATGTACTTGTTTCGTGTTACATGTTGAAGATGAGTCGCTGGTCTCCTGATTTCTTCGGCCGGGTGAAAATTGTGCTGTAAAACCCCGGCCCCGGGTTGTGGCGTCTGATGATTGCCATTTTTGCAAGAAGAAGTGCAATCTGGGCCGAAAGGGATTCTGGGATGTAAAGTTTTTCGGAAGGGTGTTCGCTAGAGGTGGGTCCGACAAGAACGTGGGACGAAAGCCCTTTTTGATTATCGAAAAAATCTCGGTGTTGTGAGTTAATTTTTTCCAAGCTGGGTAGAAGTGACGAAGTCTTGCGCCGACCAGGAAGCAGGAGAGCCGGGAGCAGTCATTGTTTTTGCGGTGGGTGCTGCGGCCGCCGGGGAAAGAGTAGCGGCTGCGATGATCGGGGGTTGTGGCACGCTTTTGTTGGCTCCGTTGAATGGGGCAGGATCGTGCCTGATGGTCTGGCTGAAAGGGCTGGTTCTTGTGACCGTTGGAGTTGTCGTTCCGTGTGGGAGTGGTGGAAGTCAATGGTTTGCTCCAACCTTCGGGTGTGGTCCGTGGGTTTGGTTGTTTGTTGGTCTTGTATGGACGAAAGGATGACTTGTCTTGACGAAAGGGTTTGGGCTTGTGAGAAATGTCCAGGTGCGGTACAAGGACCGGGATCAAGCCACGGAAGAGGGTGTCGGACTCGTGTAGGGGCTGATTCTGCAGTCGATGTTTCGTTGAGATTGTTTGCGGATTTGAGGGCTGTTTCTCTTAAAATCAGGGTGTTGTTGAACAACTCCCGTGTCGCCCAATTCAAAGAGTGGTAGGTGGCGAAGCTTGCTTTTGAAACAGCTGGGAAATGAGGGACGACAGGTTGCGAATTTCTTCGGGGCTGGCGTCGGCCGAAAGCTTCTCGCATAAAGCGTTGACTGCTGTGTTAAGCACGTCGGCTTGGGAGGCAGCCCGCAGGCTCAAGCGTAAGCATTTGTCTTTGTCAAAGATGACGAAGGAGGGAACTTCGATTCATTTGGGGATAGTGAAGGGGGTCCCAAAATCCAGTTTGACTTTGCTGCAGAGGAACTCACATTCTCGGTAGGTGTCAAAGTTCTTAGGTGTCGAAGTTGGTGGAGCCATCTCTGAAAGGGCGAAAAAGGCTTCACTCACGGCCGGATCTGGATGCTGGGGGTTCCGTGTCCAATTGTAAAGGTTCACCGTTGCCCAGTAGAGAACCGCCATTCCGGTGGAGACAGGTCAGCAGAGTTGTCGATTAGCCTAGAAGGCTATGGGGTTTGGCATCTTTGTCGCGAAGGGCAAATCCAAAGCCGGTCTTAAAGCCTCTGTTGATGACGGGAGCGTCAGCGGATTGGAATGGTTTGTACAGGAAACAATCCGGTACAGTCTCTTCTACTGTTTTGAGTAGTGACGCAAGAGGGATTGTTGGGTCGTCGGTGTTGTCGTCCGGAAAGTGGATGTGTTTGGCGGCCGAAGGGGGCGCTGGTGGCGGGCCTTGCGTCGTGACGACAGGCGGCGCAGTGGTTGTGGCCGAAAGGGGTGCCGGTTTTTGTTTCTTTGCCGAGGACGAAAGGAAGGGAGAGTGTCGTTTGCAGCTATTGTGGCTCACGGTGGACGTGACCCATTCTTGAGTGTCGGCCCGGCGTGTGGACGAGGAGCAAGATGGGGGAGGCTTAGGGGTTGAACTTGCGTATTGACGAAAGACAGAGTCGACAAGAATGTGGGCTTCACTGCGGGTGACGCTATGGTCTCTGCGAGAAGATCTGGACGAAAGGTCGTGTGGAGAATTTTCAACAGGCGGCTCGTTCAGCGTGGCAAAAGCTTGGCGAAATTTGCGTTTCGCTTCACGGAAAAATTCTTTTTCTTGGCGGAGGTCCTCTTCCAGGGCCAAAAGGTCAGGAGGAGGCGGGGTACGTTGGCCGTCTTGAAGCGGAGAATCGTTTTCGTCATTGGCGACATAGGCGTCCCGGTCTAGGCCGGCCACCCAGCGGTCGTTTTGGACGAAAAGCAGGGGGTTAGCAGGTGAAAGAGCAGCATCCGAAGCCGGAGCGATGGGCATAACCACGTCGTGAGGAGAGCCGTCTTCGGCGGTGGCCATCTTGCTGGCGAAGGGACGAAATCCAAATTCCTGGACTAAAGGCGGGAGAACGAAGAACGAGGTGACGCGTAGGAACCTCTGGAGGAATATGAAAGACGGAACCGGCCACGCTCCTGCTTTATATAGAGGAGGACTGCGTTGCTCACGCGCAGTAGGGACATGCAAGCAGGCGGCTACATACCACCGAAAAACCTCCAGGGAAACATTCCATTGAGGACAATGTAATGCAAAATTATCAGGTTAATATGTTTGGCAAACAAGAAAATCAATTTTCCCCAATTTTTCCATTTCTCTTGAAACCAATTGGTCATACGGGTTTTCCACAAGAGGGTCGTTTTGTGTGCCACTTTCTGGAGAATCCATTTCTGGTATTACAACTTCAAAAAGACGTTGAATGATAAGCAGAAATGCAGGATACGTTGCCCCCCCCCCCCCCTCCCCATTTCTGCCCCTCCCTAGGTGTATTTAATCTGCTAATACACTGGAATAATAGCTGCTATTAATATTAGTTCACATACCAACGCTTACTGCTGTGGCTCAAACGGTTTCCGAGATATTAGGTTGGGACGGGATTTTAGGGGTCACCTTCGAGGGGCCGCAGAGCCCTTAGGAAGCATTTCCGGACCTTTTTAACCTTCATTTGTATGGTGGAAGTCATCCTGAAAGTTTCTGCGTAGGGTTTAGAAACACCCTGTATAAAAAACCCTTTTAAATGTTGGTTGTTAAATTGGCACTATCACCGACTGAAAGTTGTAAGAAAATATTGTAGCGCCATCTAGCAGCAGTGATATTGTTAGCCTTTACCGCTTGCTCCCAGGAGCACGAGGATGTACCAAATTTTCACTCAATAATAAAGGAGGTCGTTGTTTGTTTCGTTAAAAGAAATGGCGTTGTGCATTCCTTAGCTTGATTCAAGCAAGTGCTAGATCAACTATTATAGTATTTTGTAGCATTGCAATAACAAGCTATAATGCTATGCACTAGCTTATTACAAATGTTTCTTTTTTTCTCAGTTTTTCTCTTTTAATGTACTTTTGGCTAATTTTCTGAGACGATTCCTTTAGTATGGCCACATGTATAAGCTTAGTCACCATACACAAGACGTCTCTGCCACTTCTTGATGACGTAAGAGTGATTTAAAAAAAAAAGTCATGAACTATTGCCACAACTAAATAGCATCCACTTTTCTGTTGTGCCTACATCAACTTGCCAATGAATGTCGCTGCAAAACGTAGCGCACAAGGTTACCCTGTCAAGAGCTGATGGAAGGAACATAACTGCGTGACTAGCACGACACTCCCAGAAGCAGAACTTACTGCCACTGTCTGCGACACCAACTGTTGGAAAAAAAATTGTCTGCAGCCAATCTGTTTTTAACATGTGGTTACCAACGTGTTTATTAGTTATTATTGAATAACTTTTCAATGCTTTGCCCTATTGATCTGGCTACGCCACCAATGAATAGGTCACGTCGAGACGATTAAAATGGTGTATTGGAATGTCAAAATCAGTCAAATTGGCAAAAAGGCAGAAATATCTTTGTACTCCGCTCCGATTCTGCTACGGGGACGACAATTTTGACAGTTTGCACAATTTAAGCAACAAGGACTGGCACAGCCCCCAAAGTCCGTTTTGTTTTTGTTCTGCAGCCAAGTGTCGGCACGCTTGTGATAAACAAGTGTACAGACAGCAAAAAAACGTTTGGCTCAGCAACAGTGGTAATGTTGGCTACTTCCGTTGCATGCAAGACATGCAGCCAGCTATACGCACTACGAGCACGGAAATGTAACTGCTGCAATCACTCTTTTTCTTGATAAAGTTCATCAAAAAATGGCTTTGATTCAACAACCATGTTTTGCAAATTAAAATCTGCGCCCACTTTAATAGCTGAAAATTAATCAAGGGAACCACGGAGGTCGATACATCGTATCTTTGAGTTACATGGTTTTTACTTCGATTTAAATGCACTTGAAGGTATGCGGCACACGAACAAAAATTTGGTCTACACAGCCAAAATTAGTTTGACTGTGGAAACTAAACTGTTATTGCACCGATTTTGTCTTTCCAATAACTACGCCAACACCGTTTCAACAAGCGAAACAGAACTTGTGCGTGCCAAGCATGGAGAAATTATTTCCAAACAAGCGGCTGCAGCGACTACCTAGTCGCAACTGGTCTTCTGTACAGTTTCACCACTTCCAATGTTGAGCCGCACACCTATCATGCACTGCAACAGCGATCTCTTATTATATAATCTACAAGCAGTAACCATCACAATTGCCGGTTAAAAATGTGTTAGCTTTAAGGCCTATTTTACATTTTAGGCGTAGTTGTCAGCCTTTAGGCCCAATTTTTACCTGCAGTTTAATATTTGCATTTGTCTATTCAATTTTGCAACATGGTGCACCTCCAGGCACATAGTTAGTGTTACAATGTCATGCACAACGTATATAGATCAGTGGAAGGGCAGTGACGAAAGACGCAATGTAGAGACGGAGTCATAAAATAGTGTTTTGACTTTTGATGAAGCCAGCAGCGACTCGTAGCAACTGAAGACATTGCTATGGTAACGAGATTTTAGGCCTAATTTTTTTAACTGCAGTTTTAAAGGTAGTAGAAAGACCTAATAGAGAATTTGGTTCGACGGTAATTCACGCAACAATGCGACGAGACTTTTCAAAGAAGCTAAAATGCTTTTGTCTTTACGCCTGCACGTTCTTATGATTTCAATTCGACGATCAAATTTTATTATTTCATTTAGTTACGTCGAGGAAACCTATCAGCTATAAGGAAGTAACGATGTGTTAGTTTGCCGTGTTTTTAAACTAACGTTTGACACTGAATATAACGTTGTAAACCGTGGTCGTCTCTATCTGTTACCGTTGCAAAGTTGAAAAAAGCAACAGATGGACAAAGAAGTTGTAATAGTCTTCTCAGATGGTACGGCTGCACAGAAGACTAAAAAGAAAATTACCACCTCAGCTAAAGCAAATTAGTGAATAAAAAATGTTGCAGGGTAATCTGGCCTTAATTTTAACTTTTACCCTTAACTTTGCTCAGGCTAAAAAGGCTTGAGAAGGCAACCAACAAACCATCCAAAAGGGCAATATCACCTATTTGAAATTGTAAATTACGAACCTAAGCTTTATGAACTCCTAGACGCAAAAAGAACTGTAGAGACCTGTCTTGCACACAACATTTTATACAAATAACGAAGTGTTTATAAAAATGTTTCTCAGCTCAGTCATAGGACGTCCACGACAGCTCTAGATTAGCCTATTAAGTGTTTTGAAAGTTTCTTCCTAAAAAGAATACAAATTTGACACCTCAAGAAATCCTCTGTGAGTCCTGTTTTTTTTTTTTTTAGGAAGAAACCTTAGAAACAAAGTCTTACAATTTAAAATTTAGTGGCTGAAAGTGTGCCGTTACTTGGCTATGCAAGAGCCATCTGTGAACAGAAAAGAGGATTATTTTTGAAGATGTAATTCTTTGACAGCATCAAATGTTGCGTCGACGTATCTCTCTCATTCTTTTTGTATTTAGTAGTTCATAAGAAGGCCAACGATCGTAATTTACAAGTTAAAATGGGTAAAATTCCCCTCAATTATAGTTTTCGAAGGATGTACCGATAGAGATACCTTATCAGTCACTGCAGATATTCAATGTATGTGATTGAATTCGTAACAGTGGTGACATAGAACTACCTGCTAAGTGTCACGATTCTGATGTGCCGAGTAATGAGGATGTAGTTAAAAATAGTAACTTGTTTACACTGAGAAGAGCAGCACAAAGTCTAATCCTGAATGAATCGGTAGACTGGCATCTAGTACTTTTGTGTTCCCTGCCTTCAGACTGCCACGATTACGAAAATAAGAGCGCAACACAAAGGTTAATCTCTAATGATTATCAACATCGGCAGGGGTAAAACAATGAGGTGTCAGATCGGTAGAAGTGGTATCGCTATAGCCGTATAGTTTTCCTTCCGTTACAAGTAGGCCGACTTACAAATTGGCCACAACTTTTAACAATCCTATTTTTGGGGCGGAGCGAGCGAATATGAATAGGCCTACATTTTGTACTGATCAAGTACAATTCTGAATAGTTTTTTTTTTTTTCGGATCGTAAATCTGGTATATTTTGGGCGGGAAATTAGGAAAGGTTATCGGAAATTATTAGAAACCAATTGTTGGAAATATACAGTAGTTTTTTATGTGCGTTAATTGTTAACAGTATGTCGTTTTGCATTTAGAGAGCACGAACCCAACATGGATTACAGCATGGATTTCGCATTGAATGCCTAATGCGTTTTACAAAAAAACGAAGTGCAACAGATTTGAGGATCAACAATTTCATAAAAACATTGAGGAAAAGTCTACTTTGGTGTTACCAAAATTTACTTGGGAATTCATTTAGGCAGTGCCGGAGCAAGAGGGGGGCGGCCGCCCCGGGCGCCAAGAGGGGAAGGGGCGCCGAAAATGCTGTTCTCCAAAAAACAAAATTAAAAAAAAGTTGAACTTTAGTAATGCTCTTTTGTCGAAGTCTAGCCTAAATACAATTTGTCTTGAAAACTTAATTTGTAAGTTACTGCAGTAGTTTATGATAGAGGTGCCCTCTGACTCGCCAGAAGCTCACAAGAACATGAATTTGGGAACAAATACTTAATTTTTGTCTCGGTATTTGGGACTTTTTCACAATAAAAACGTTAAAACCCCCAAAAAAGTGTAGCTGCCACAAATTGTGGACTTCACACAGCCGCCATGTTGGAAAATCATCCAATATGACTGCTGTATGAAGTCCACAATTAATGGCAGCTCTTATCTATTTTAATGTTTTAACATATTTATTGTGAATAACTCCCAAACGCCGGGCCGAATCAATGTTTGTTTTCACTGTGTTGGCATTATCTCTGTGGCACCGTGATTGGTTAATTTTTGGGTAGATTTAGGAAGAGGCGTGTGGGAGGGGAAGGTTGCAATCGGCCGTATAATAGCGATAGAGCAGGGCGCTCAATGACTACTGGCCCCGGGCGCTCAAACGCCTTGCTCCGGCACTGCATTTAGGGATCGGCCGATAGGACTTTTTACCGACCCGATACCGATGAAGGGTAAACCGGTCCGATCCTATGTGATCCGATTCCGATACCAATCATAATAAAATAAATTGCCACTAAAAGTTAAACTTTCCATACAAATGCAACTTCAGTTTCTGGTTTTGCATGGTTTCCAACTGCTGAGATTATCCAAAACGTTCTACGCAGCAATAACAGCATTTTTACTCTTATCCCTACTTATAGCTTCAGTAGGCTACATTCATCTTCTCAAGTTGGATTTTAAATTGTTCGTTGTAAAACTGACGAGCGTCGGATCTATCATGTGGTATATTTTCATTACAAATTGAGCAAATGGTTTTGCTTTTCTATTTAGCTATTGCTTTTGCCACGCTAAGTGTCGAGTTTTGCACGGAAGACGGTTGCTTTTCTTGGCGTAACGAATATCTGTATCAGTAGCCTTACAGTGGTCCGATACCGATATGGCAAAAAAATCGATAAATACAGATACCGATATCAATATCAGACTATCCCTAAATTCATTGTGATGCTTAACCAAAAATATTTGTAAAAATACGACGGTATTTCTACAGTTATTCACCGAAAAGTCGCCCAGGTAGAATAGGCTACTGTTGTATTTTTACGAAGATTTTGGTTAAGCGTCACAATGATTGTAATATAACAATTCAGTAGCGTACATGAGAAACAAACAACCGAATTATCAGTCTGTGAATAATTGTTTCGCAGTTGATAATAAAAATGAAACGATTCAAGGAAAAATTGTCGAGGATTCAGCACAAAAGTGAAAAGGAAGGGAGGGAGGAAGAGGGAGGGAGGGAGAGAGGATGGGAGAATAAAAAAGTAAGGAAAGGATTTATGAAATGCGTGTAGGGGATGGGAGGGAGAGGTATGAGGCTCAACAATGTATTTGAAACTGACCCCCCCCCCCCCCCCAATTCCTTGGGCAGCGTTTCCACCAAAATACTGAAATTAATTTCCCCGAGATTTCCAGGTTTTCCAGAGTAGATGAAGTCATTTCCCAGGCTATTTACCGTAATTTTAGGATGGATTTTTTTTCACACATTTTACCAGTTTTGTGTTAAAAAGGCTGAAGCCTTTAGATGGGAAATACATTATTTTAAATCTTAAATTTTCCGCGAGTTATCCAGGTTTTTTTTTTTTTTAAATCGGAGAATTTCACAGAGTTCTCCCCGAGTTTCAAACGTAGTTAAATTCCCCAAGTTTTCCAGGTTGGTGGGAACCCTGTTGGGGAAACTGCCCTTCTCCTCCCTAGATATAATCTTAGGCTCCACTCCTGTATGTCAACATGTAATGGTGGCGGCCCTAGTATTATAACAATTTTCATATACTGGCCGACTGGTGCAAATAAAAAAAAAACTTTAAAAAATTTTCAGTAGTTTTATTATGTAATTTTTGTACAGTATATAATATTAAAAGTGCTACAACGCTACACAACCCTATTGATGTCAGTATGTTTGGCACTGCTCCGTTCGTTTTACTTATTAACTGCATTTGCCATCAATTAGTTGATAATGGCGGCACTTTAAATTAGAGATTGCAATGCTACGAACCGAAATATCAAACCGTACAGCAAACTTCACTTGTGATGGAAATTACCGTTCAAGGCACACTACCTAGCCACTGCTAGTTTTTTTTTTAGAAATGGACTTAAATTTAGGATGTAAGCGACCAAAATATTTTGAATCAACCATTACACACCAACTGTCATTAAAATGTGAAATCAGTGCTTAAAATAGGCTATGCTACTGCAGACAAAATTTGCACTACCTTGTGTCAAAATGCTTTCGAACTACTGATGCCCTCATAAGATGTCTTAGCTTTACATTTTCATTCTCCTTGTTTAACAACAATGGTTATTTCCAATGCTTAACTGCTTGCTAAGTAAAAAAAAAAATACATGACAGGACACTTGTTAACGGTACAAGTCTATATATAAACATGTCATCTAACTGACAATCCCAAAAGCAGTAATTTACTGCAATATACTGTACACCATTCCTGAAAATACCAGGTGTACTGGGTACGAAAAAGCGTGACGAAAATGATACAAAACAAAAAGCAATTGAAAAAGATTACCAAGTTATTACTGTGGCACAATAACCAACAAACAAACAAAAAAACAGTTTTTATGTGAGCAAAATATCTTGCACGAACACAGCCCATGAAGACAAAAATTAAAATATCAATTTTGCACGAAACCAACTTAAATACAACGTACAAACACACACGCACAGAAACAAACCATATGGGTTGATGACAAAATGAGTTACATTCACACACATAACGATGGCTTGACTTAGCTTTGAGATGAACCAAACACGCGAGTCTAAAAACTTCAATCTCCATTCGAGAAGGGTTTTTTTTTGTTTTCATCTTTTTTTTAATAACAAAATAAGGAGTAGAAGTGTGGCACAAACTTGTTCTTGAATGCTTCGTTAGTCCCACACAGCATTTGGGCACAAACAACAACGCTCATAACGGCCTGCGGGGAGTCCGACTGAATGATGTGTGTGGCGCCTGTGGTGATGAAGGAGTAAACCTTGACGTGCCATGAGCAGGTAGGTTATCAGTCCAAAGGAGTGTTCTTCCTGGCGGACTAGCATCTGAAGGAGGTGCAATACCAGATGTGTCACGAAGGAAAGAACGAGTTCCTTGTTGGTTAGCAAAGGCGTCAGGATGAACAGCAGCAGGGGCATTCATTCCCTGATTGAACATAGCCCAATAACCCAACAATATTGCCACACCAGTGCCACATATAGAAAGAATCGTCACCAGATAGCCTTGATAACGGTCAGCAGCCACCGATAATATTTTGATCCACCCCTCATTCTGAACTTGCCGCCGTGTCGCTGAGCACTGTCCAGAGGTTTGCTCGTAAAATTTCACTCGAACAGGAATGGATAAAACTCGATCACCAAAATCTAAACTAATCTCTACAGACAATGTAATTTCTCCTGGTTCCCAACACCTCTCTTTTAAATGAATCGGAAACAAATGAACGTGTGCCATTTTAGAGTCGTGCTCCTCTGTTAACACTTCCAATATATTGGGATCAGTTGGCACTAGCCGAAGGTGCTTGAAGACTAGATCTGTTGCAGCAATAGGAAGATTAACTACTGGTTGATTGGTGTTAATTGCCAGTTCCTCGACAAGAACGTTAAACATGGACAAAAACGGAAGAACTACAGGCGACGAATGGACAGCAGGCTGCGCACCATACTGTGGGACAACAACAGTCAGCTCGATATCTGTTGACGTGGTACTGAGTGCCGGTCTAGTTTTTGTTGCTTGAACTGCTTTTAAACGGCACACATACTGACCTTTTTCCTCTGAAAATGCCTGTTCGACCAAAAACACATCGTTTATGTGCACATCAAGTTCTACAGATGTAAATACAAACTGACAACGGAATGGAATACTTTCTGGAGATATTTTTAATGACGACAAGTCACTGCAGTTTTTCCCAACAATATTACTAGAGCTGTCTGGTTTATCCCCAACAAGTAATACTGGTATGTCGTATGTTTTCTCGGGCCACGCATTGGTTATTTGACGAAGTGCATTAGCTTGAATAGAAATTGAGTCAATCTTTTTAACGATTACTTCTGTTTTCAGGATCAAATCGTTTGCAACTTCATAGTACACAAAAGCAGATCCAATCGTACTGGCAATTGCAAAACCAGAACGGGCATTGATGTGCAGAATGGCTGGACGGTCAGTCTTCCAAGTGCCACGGTTTCCTTCTGATGACAAAACTGGACTCCGAAAACAAATGACATCCCCAACTATGGCCAACACTTTGTGAGGACTGACTGCTTCGTCAGAAACAACGTTAACATATGTCACCACGCGTGAATTTTTAGCATGACTAAATTTTATAACAGTTTGCCCCGCTTTTAAAGGCTTTATAGTAAAGGTATCATTGTGAACGCCTGGAGAAATATCAATGATGTCAAATCGATTGGCGCGAAAAATTAGTGGAATATCAGCAGCATCAAACCTATTCCCAACACTATCATGGAATGACACCATCAATCTCATAGCACCACCCACTGGAAAATTTCCCATTGATTCGTCTTGCGTACGCAGCGTCGACGGTGAGGATATCACCAAGTATGACACAGGCTTCACATTTACCAGTACCGACATTGACTGATTAACGCCAAAATCTTCATGTGCAGTGATAATGATGTTGGTTTGACAGGTGCGCGACCCAGATACAATAGTTCCTGGTCGACTCATCATGACACACGTCTCAGTTCTGGTGTTGTTGGGTTTAAGTTTGGCTTCAGTGTCGATATATGTGACGGATGTTACAAGATCTCTATTCGATTTCATTTGAAATTCAGTATTGGGCGTGACGAGAATAGCCCCACTAGATAGGTTTGGCTTGATCAGAGACAGTCTTTCAAAAACTTTAACTTCAAAAGCACACTGAAGCACTTTATTATCGACTATTTGATGTTTACTGTCCTCATCCAAATTAGGACTAACCCTCAGCATTATAGTTGTATGACCTGGATGTTTGGCAACTACTCGCATCACAAAGCTGTCTTGCTGGTTTACCATCTGAACGCCCTGGTTAACATATAATGGCTGGACAGCAGCGATTTCTCTATCACTTGACGACCATTCATAAATCAAAGAAGGAACTGCACTAGCGAAAGTGAATGGCGTTTCCCTTTCGTTCATTCCAACGGGATAAATAAGCATCTCTGTGCCCGACTTCATTCTTGACAGTGGAGCGTGGATCCTAATTCCACTCAACTCTATCACAAAGAGGTCAGTTTCATCCTGAGAATACACGACATGCTTACCCGTTGCAGGGTCACTACCAATAGCTTTAACAGTCAGAAGTGCATTTCCTAAAGCCAGTGCATGAATCAGCCCGTCTCCAGACACTGTTCCAATATCAGAGTTATTTAGGCCATACTCAATTCTAGCTTGGGGTTGAGGACCACCTGTGCTTGTGACTTGGAATATTGCACCTGTAATGAGTGTTATGTTACATGGCTGCAGTCGTAAGGGTGGGAAAACTTGAATTGGCACCGCCTCGCTGTAAATAGTAATAGCGTCTCCATCTTTTGGTTTTATGTCGGCCTCAAAAATGACGGAGGTGTGACCGAGAGCAGTTCCCTGGATTAAAAACGTGGCATCGCAATAATCAGTTGACAGTTCAAAATTTGGAGTGACTACAATGATGTCCGACCCGACCGAAGCTCTTAATTTTGTCAACTCGGCCACTTGGACGGACAGACATTCGCCTTCAGGATCCATCAGCCTTACGACTGCAATAATTTCTTTGTTGAGCTCCACTTTATCCATGCTGTGAACTTCTATATTTTTAATACCCGTAACACGAATGACCGCGGTGGCAGGAACCAAACACTCCAAACATTGATCAAACACAGTCAAGGTAAAATGTCCATCCATAAGCGGGTAAATGTGAACAGTTCTTGAACGTCGATCATACTCCAGCTTCGCAACTTGATGAGTTTCAGGGATAAGTTGAAAATGTCCCGATCCCTTCTGAATTGAAATGTCTTGTACAAAATTTGGATGGTTAAACACCGATGCTTTCTGTGGGGTGACTATGGCATCGCCAACAAGTTCTAATTCCAATACGGTGGTTATCTCAGGTTGTATAGACAGAGGATGGTTGCTAATATAGTAACCTGTTACAGTAGCCTTGACCTGCAAAGGACCTTCTTTTGAGTGTAGTATCAGAGTTTGGTAAACATCAGCTACTATTCGGCGACACTTAGGATCAGTCAATCTAGCCTGGAGTCGGTCAGCGTGAGGCAGCGATGCTAAACTTGTATCGGACAATTCCCACATGATGTGCAGCGATGAAATATTGTCAAACTTACGGCCTTTTTCGTCCAACATTACGACACTGATCGGCAGGTTATTGTAACATTGGACTGCAATCCTTCCTGATTCGTAATTGCAGGATGCTCTGGTGCCATTCGGTCGTTTTACCTGCGGTTTCAGTGTAATGCTGGTGGGCAATGAGCAGGTAATTGTTACGTCTGTTCTGGAAATGGCAGGCTTGGGCAAAGTGGCTGAAGGAGAGTTGCCAACTTTGAGTTCCACGGTAGCTTTGCCACTCTCAAGACAGGTCACTTCAAACATGTGCCAATTTTTGTTCGTACAGTCCGAGGTGCTTGCTTCAACCACAGTCGCCACAGATTGGTTAACAACGGTGACAATTTCAAAATGCGAGTCTGGTTTCAGGATCCATGGCAACGGCCCGCCTTCAAACGTCACAATGTGGGAGGATCCCAAGGTCATCACAAGAGGTGTAGATGGATTAATGACCCTCAATGCCTTATAGCTTGCCAATACAGCTGATGTTTTTAGTTCTTTTTCTCCATTATAGTAAGAAACTAAGACACGTGTGTAACCAACACCCCGCGCTTTGAAGTTAAGAGTTGCGCAACCACCACCAACGACTGCCGAATCAACATCTTTTATGTACTCAAATTTAGAAGGATCACTAAGTTCAACTTTTACAGACAATTTGCGACAATCCGTGAAGGCAACTTTGTCCTCTTCGTTTGATCCTGATAGTAGGTTTCCCCGTGTTCCGAACATGGCCAATGGCAGTTTCGCCATTTTGTCAACTTCAATCTCAAATGTCGCCGGATGAATTTGCAAATCAACAACTGGAATCACGACGATCTTTGTCATGCCAGACAAATGTTCGTTTCTGGAACTGGCAGCTGAGATATTGACAGCTCCAGCAGCGTAAGTGGTCAGTTCTCCCTTCTGGTTGACCATAACTAAGTCTGGATCCTCAGAAGACCATACATAGGTTACAGTGCAGCCTCCGGTGGGCTTCAAGACGAGGTTGTGTGTCGGTTTCAGCATCGGATCCCAAGGCAAAATCACCAGACTTGGCCAGATACGAACGGGATCGCAAATTTCGACTGGCTGACTTATTGACACACGCTCGCTCGTTACTTCAGCGAATAAACCCCTGTGCATGGAAACGAGTGACGCTTGGATCTGAAAATTTCCAACTTTAATAGGGATAACGGACAAAAAAGTACCATTTGGAGTCATGTAGAGCAAATCGAAGCTTTCTTCTGGAAGTCCGACATCAACACGTATGTTATCTGAAGGATGAATCTCATTATTCTGATCGCTAAAGATGTCTATGGAGATGGAGTATGGCCGCCCGACTTCTAGCAACCAGTTGTCATAGGGTTTGACGCTCATACCCATATGATCAGCAGCGACAACGTGGATCACTGACGTGGGTTGACGCATGGGCTCCTTCGATTTGATATTTCGGTCTTTTAAAATGATCACTGTCGAACCATATGCAAGAGCCGTCACGTTGCTAGCGCGGGGATCCAGCTCGAGTATTCGGGGATCTTTGACTTCCAAGTAGAATTGGTCGGATGGCATCAATATTTCAACAGCTCTTCCTTGACGAATTACTTCTACTTTATAATGAATTGTGCCGCCGAGCAGCAAGAACACTTCGTGTGCAGGATTTAACATCAAGTTGGCTACCACAACCAAAGTCACTTCGTCACTGCGAATAGTTTTGAATTCAACATCCTTTAACCTGGCATTTATTCTGGCTGCTCCAGTCTTTTTTCCTTCCACGAGAACCATGTATCCTTGCATTCCCTGATCTTCCAGCAGCTTGATCGCAGCAGGGGCTTCATATTTGGATTTAGAAAATGGTATGAATCTCAAAACATGGACGTGGTCTCCATCCCCATCATATGTCTTGTCAGTAATAATCGTCCATTCAAATTCAAGTCCATCTAGACTAGAAAACGTGTCCCCATTATTATCTTTCGCCCTCACGGCAATAACTTCTGGGGCATCATCGAGAAACAGTTCACCAGTGGTCCTTACTATTTCGAGTGATTCTATTATGTCTACAATAACATCGCAGTGAAGTATTAAGCCGGTTGCATCGTCAGTAGCTAGCACCAAACTGGTTTGATGATTGGGACGGCGTGATACAGCGGTGATCACAGCACGGGTTGAGCATTGTCTCTTTTCGTTAGCGTCCAACATGTAGATTTTGGCGACTTCTGGCCGAGTCGATTTCCATGAATAACAGCCTCCTCCAGATACTTCAAGAGAGAAATTTACTGGTGTAGTTACATAGTACGGCAGTAGAACTCGCGGAACGTTTAATTTCGCCGCACTAACATTTGTTGATAGTTCTATTAGCCACAAAGTTAGCAGTAAAATTTTGTATGTTACCGCCATAAGGGCCATGATGTTGGAGAGGCTCGGTCCATTGGATTTTGAGCCGGTTAGATCGGGCGTGGTGCAAGATGGAAGACTGCTAAATTTCGTTCGGAGCGCCGTCTATGCAATGGTCTAAATGATGCACGACAACACTTTATGCGTTTAAGGCCAGCTGTGATGTATCCTACCTGCTCGTAAGACAGGCGAGTACGTACTTCGATGGATTTATCAGACGAACTTAATTTTCCATCAGCCTCTATCTCCCACAATGCAGGTTTTACAGCTTTTTTACTTTGGTTTCGGTCCTTCTTATTTTGCTTTCGTTCCCTTTTAAATTGCTTTCGTTCCGTTTTGTATTGCGCACAGTATAACACAGAACAAAAGCAAAATAAAAGAGAACGAAAGCCAAAAAAAAAAAAGGAACGAAACCAACATAAAAAAGCTGTATTTACTTGAACCTGCTTGAACTTGAAGCTACACCCGGCTGAGCGTATGGCATGAAAGTTATTTAGCAGTTTACATTTTTTCTGCCTTGCAATTTTTATACACTGTAATTGTAAACAGGACAAAAAGTCAAATCGGCTCGATAAGTGATAAATAATTTCAGATGCAAACCTATTTCCGATGCCTTTGAACTTAAGTGTCACACTGCCTGAGCGTGAATTGAACCTTCAGCCTTCGAAGCCTTCAGGCACTTATCTACCCTGCATTCAGGCTTCAGCCATTACTTGCAAAGGTGGAGGGTTCAATTCCCCACTCAGGTAGTTTGACATTTAAGTCAAAAGGCAACGGAAATAGGTTTGCATCTGTAATTATGTATCACTTATCGAGCTGATTTGGCTTTCCGTCTTGTTTACAATTACAGTCTATAAAAATTAAATCAAATTATGCATTCTATTAAGAATATTTATACACTTTCCTATGTACCATGTGGTGCCTTATGAAGCGATTTAGAATTTAGTAATATTTGGTGCAATGGAAAGAAAATTCGCTGGAAACTGCTCTAGTTGCTTCAAACGAGGAAATAGGTCCCAATTTAATTAATATAATTAATAATAATACTTTTTTTAAAATTGTTTACAATCACCTGCACTTTTGCAAACTGAATTTTTAGTAGAGGCAACACATACTGTTTATTCTGTTGCGCACGAGATAATAACTTCTTTAACATCGTGATGATGATGACGATGATGATATTTGCGCTCCTTTTATTGCCGAAGCCGTTTAACTTTCCTACTCCCAAACAAAACAAGCCCATCCCGTCACCTAGCTTCCTGCCCTACGGTAGCACCACCTCAACAGCAGCCTTTTTCCCAGCATCATTACCACCCCCTCTTCTATCCAGCCAAAGAGGCCCCTGAAAGCCTCCTACCCCTCCCCCCCCCTATTTCACTCTCCTCCCTAAGATCCTCAAGCCCCCAGCAGCCAACCAGAATATGGTCTAGTATTTCACCCCCCTCTCCAAAGAAGCCACAAGTGGCATTATTCTCATCGCAATCTGCTTTTTTCTTCTCACTACCTCAGTGTTGACGTCTTTCGTCCCATTTCCCTTTCCACTCGATATCCTTTACACCTCTCCTACGTCCCCCAGCTTCCTCATCCTTGCTCACCCTTACGAACTTCCCCGCCAGGCTCGTCGTCCTGTCCACCCACTTCGTGCAACACCTCCACGTCACAAATTCACACACCTTTTTCACAATTGTCCCTCCCCTAGCCCCGGATCCTTTGATCAAACCCAATCTTCGCCGCTACTTCCTCGCTTCAAAGGACGACCATCCCATTTCTCCCTTCACTACCTCTCCCGCAGTGAATCTCTTAGCCCGCCTCCCCACCCCCAGTGCCCACCTTCACAAATGCTCCTAGACCCTCTCACTGCTTTTACCCATCCACACCATTCACCAGAGCCCCCCTTCCCAACTCCTCCTGCGAACAACATGCTCAGCACTGCCACCCCTTTCCTGAGGATCCTCACGATCTCATGCCCAATGTACCTTCACATCACCACCTTCTTAATCACTCCCTTAACCTTTCCTTCTCACCTTTCTTTACATCAATTTGATGTAGGCAGGTTTTGCACATCCCCCAGATAGTCGTATTTCGTCATCCCTTGACTCACACCTCACCTCAACTTAAGCCTCTCTTCCTCCTCCCCTTCCTCCCACCGAACTTCGCCTCCCCAAAAACCATAAAACCCTATGGCTCCCCAGCTGAATTTAAAACCGTAAAAACCATTAAAAAAACCCTAAAACCCTATTTATCCCCCACTGAACTCCTCCTTCATCTCCAGTCCCAATTCTGCTTACTCGAGTGACCATCCAAACAACCAATCAAGTCCTCCCCCGCCCCCTCCTCGCCATCAGCAACGGTGTACGGAAATTCTCCTCACCTCGCTTTCCCCACTTGAAACGTTTTCCCGACTCCACCTGTTATTAATTTATGTTAATAAATTATGCAAATATCAAATTATGTATTAAAAGACTGAATTATCAAGCCCTATGCAAATTGCCATGATGAATTATGAGCATCCATATCCCACACCAAGCAGTGCTGCAACCAATTAGAGAGAAAGAAGGAAGTAAAACAACTCAAGGAGTGCCCTCATTCCCAACCGGTTCAAGAACAAATCCATTAAGGCCAAGCTGTAAGAAACAAAGCATGAGTACTGAACCAAAATAGTTTTAGCTTTTAATTTCTGTGTCACCTAGAAACCTAGATCTTTTTAACCCAGGTCAAGTATTTTTGACTGAATGACAAGGATGCTGCTTGTGTTTCCCTTAACAGTCACACCCAGTCATCAACCTAGTGATCTGACCTGGCCTGCTCAGAAGGAGTGTCAGGAGGCCAAGTGGTGCAATAGCTAACATATAAAATGATATAGCAAATACACTTGCTAGTGGTCTTCTGTCTTTTGGTTAGTTAAACTTCTCACATGTTAAGAGCAGACCTGATGACTGTGTGGTTACAAGCCTAGTGAGGTTGAGAGGACACAAGCCAGCATCTAAGCCATCATTTAAAGCTAAGTACCAATCTATATAATAATCCTGGAGGCCGGCTAAAAGGAAGGTTAAAAGGAAAAACCACTTCTCCCCTCCTCGCGCCCGCTTTGAAAATGCACTCTCCCACTCTACCTGCATGGAAACAGGAGGCAGGCATGAGTGGTCAATAAAGGTTCAATCTGAAAAGTCGTCGAGCCAAACAATCACTTCTCCCCTCCTCGCGCCCGCATTGTAAATGCGCTCTCCCATTCTACCTGCATGCAAACAGGAGGCAGGCATGAGTGGTCGATCAATCTGACAAGTCATCGGGAAGAGTGCCGGAAAAATGTCCCGGGAAATGTGTCAGTAAACTTAATTCATGACCGGCCCTGTGCATAGCACGGGCTTCCTTTAGTATATTATATTTGGGTATCCTGGCAAATGCCAGAGTATTGAATATTTATGGTAATCCCAATATAACAAATCAGAGTTAAGGCACTTAAGAGTTAGCCTAAAGATAGCTTGACTGATTACTCACATACTCTTGCTTAGTGGTCCAGGCCATATTCAAATACTGTGAAAGCTAAACTGAGCCTTGAATTACTTTGGATATTATATAACTTTACTGTAAAGAACGGAATGTCTAGTGGTGGATATTAAAAACCTTTATTTATTCAAGGTTTCTCTGCTTCTCATTCATTTATCGGCCATCTCAGTGTTAATGTATTGTGTAACATATTAAGAGTTATCCTGACAATAATCTGGCTTACCCAGCCTAGTAAATCGGATTACACACCAATTTAATTTTCCAACTGTCTGAGATGTAACAAAAGGAGCAGAGATGATAAAGGACAGCCTTCCCTCAGCTCTCTTCTACATTCCACCCAATCATACTGAACACCACACCACGTTGCAACATGCTTCCCTCCCTCATGCACCCTCCGAATCATACTCCCATAGCCCCCAAGTTCTCCACAAAGAAGCTACCACCTCACTCCATAAGCTCGGGCAAAGTCGAGAAACACACACACAATGTTGATGCTGATGTTGGCGTCCCCTTTGCAACGGGGCATCTCTCTCTAGTGGAACAAAGAAGTAGCCCACTTTTAAGTCTCACTTTCCCTTCTGCTTCTTCCACCATTCAAGCAGCAATTTTTTTTGGTTCGCTCCCCACTTCCATAATGCTCATTCTCTTCTTGCCGATCCACCAGCCTCAATATATTCTTCATACATTCACCCTCTTCCCCATCCCCATACATAATAATCCCCCTGTTCTTCGCGAGCTTCTCACACGCCATTAACACATGTTTGAGGGTGTCCTCCCCTTCCCACACAGTAGACAAGTATCATCAAAAGCGAATAAAACAGACACACTTCGCTTTTGGTACCATTTACCTCTTCCCTGGAGCTTTTTTTCTTTATCTCCATTTTATCAAGTGCCCCTACTCTAGCCCTGAACATCAACACTCTCTCCCAGTCCCCGTTGTGATAATCCTCCCAACATAACTTCTTTTTCCCATCTCAGAATAACCTCGTTGAGTTTTTTTTTACTGTTTATAATTCGTTCCTCTCTCTTCCCTTCCACCCTTTGCAAATTTTCCCATCATCTCCCTTACTGCTCGTATCCAAGACGTTTCCCTTAAAAGCCATGTAATGATGTACTCCTCTCACACCTGCTTAGTCACTCTGTAGTCATTCATGTACTTTAAACTTCCAAAAAAACTAATTTTACTTCTTGCCTCCCTAGCCTGTAAACTGGACCACACCATATCGTCCTGCACTGCCTCGTTAGCTGTAAATATATTTGCACCCCACGCCCACCTCCCTAATTCATTTTGTTAAGCTGGCAGTTGATATTGCACCTCCTTACATAACACCAAAAGTATATAAAACCAGACAACAACAATTGTGTGTGGACAATTTTGTGTCCATAATTTGCTTTCGCTAACACCAAGACTCCATTGGAGAAAGGCGCACCAGAAACTGCAATGGCTTTCCACGAGATCCTAACCTGTTGTAGACCCACAATCCGTTGTGCTCAATTATTCCGTTTGTCCTGGCTGCTTTCTTAATACATCTTTCTTTCATCCTTGCCCGGTAATCATCTTCTTCATACCCTTAACCATTCGCAGTGGGCCACACAATGCAAATGAACCATTCTAACTGCCAACTAGATATCTTTAATTTTTCTGCCCCAAAAGCCATGCATCCCGACTTCTCACTACTGTACTCAATTCCTTTTTCATCCTCCCCAATCTGTACATAGATCTAAAAGTTTCTGCATTTCTTCCCCAGTATTTGCACACAACACTGTATCATCAGCAAAAAAATTCCTGGTATCCTTTTTTCATCACCCTTTCCATCTCCTCCCAATAATTTATCCTCCAAGCTTTTGGAGGTTTACAAGCATTGAGTTAATAAATTATATAGGAGCTCTTCCTATATATTAATAATAATATATAATTAAAAATATTAATAAATTAATAAATATATAATATATTAATAAACTATATAGGTGTTTACAAGCTCCTCCCCTCCTTCTTCACAACCTTACTGGCATGGGTCACTGATGTCTACAATAAAGTTCCTTTAGATAGAGAGCAGCACAATCGTTGACTGGGTCGTTGCCGACAATTATCGTAAGACGGCGCTGCTGCAGCATCTCTTCGTTTACGATCTTGGCAGCGTCTGTGGTGAATTTTGGGTTGGGCACAAGCATGGTGATAACGTGGGTGAATGTTTAGTTGATCTCTCAATGCCGAACTTCAGTTGCTCCGTTTCTGTGGTAGAACCTGGTGCACTATGGAAATTTTTATGTAATCATGTAAGGCATCCGTGTTGTTGTGGTGTGTTGTCGTAACTTTGGTAACGTGCTGTGTTTTTTTGATTCTAGTGCTTTTTATACTCATTGTGTTTCGTACGATCGACGGAGCCGGAGAGTGAAAATACACTTTCGATCTTTACCGGTCTTGGATAAACAATGATCGATTGTAATACTGGCAACATTCTGAAAATTACTAAACTAATTCATTTGTGTTGTAGGCTGTTGTCGTCTGAGATCAATGAAATAGATCATAACGCGTGTATGTAATAAATTAGCGTACTTTATTGTTAAACATTGTTCTGACGAATCTCTAGTAAAAAACCCGTGACTTTTGAACCTGTTAAAGGATTCATTTGAAACTTTTAAAATCTTTCTTACTTTATGGTAGTCTATAGAATTTTAAATAGGTAAGAGGACTCTTGTTGAGGCTTGAGACCAGCAGATTAGGTGTCGTACATTGTTTTACTTTACTCAAGTAAATAGGGTTACCCTATAAATTCATGTTGATACCCTTAAGTTCTTGTTGATACTAAACATTGGAGACACACTAATCACTAATGTCTTTCAGGTCAAGTTCGATGACCATTGATACTAAGCAGATTTAACCAACATTACAAAGGCTGTTGGTTTACAATGTCTGAATGGTGTGTATTGTTTAATTGTTTACTGAGAACCTAAAGATCCCACTAGCAAATTGGTGCAGCCGTTTTTTGTTCTGATATCACTACTTTGATTGGTTGAAACTTGGCGCTTTCTTTCACTTGTTACTAATTACTGACAAACCTAAGTTAATAATACGAAATACATACAGTAAACTTAAAAGCAAGGAACAAATAAACACGTTGAAAGTAGTTGCTATAAAATGGTGAAGGATGAAAGTAAGTTTTAACTGACGGAATGGCTATTGTGGAATGTTTATCATTTGCAAAGGTTGCTGATCTTATCGGCTTCTAGGATTTGGCCTCTCCTCAAAACTCTAGGGATGGGTCGGTTTCATTTTTTAAACTTCGATTCCGGTTTCAGTTTTCACGCACACAAAACTGCTGTTTCGGTATCGGTTTTTGCCACCATCCACCCAAACCAGCTATTTCTAGTTTGTTTTCTTGTAACATTAGTATTACTAGCTTCTAACTCACTCCTGCTTTCAGCAGCGTCATAGACCATGGGCCTAGCTGTGCACCATTTTCCTCTACTATATTCTTTTTAATGACTGTCATTTATACGTAAAAAAACCAACACAAAATCTGAATCCGTTTCGGTTTCGGTTTTCAGTAAAAACCGAAATTCGGTTTCGGTTATCGACCGTACAAAACTCATATTTTTTCCTTCTTGCAGTGTACTTAAATCCACTAGGCTAGAGGTTGAATAGCATTGCAAAGGTAGTTAGAACTGTGTTACGCTGGCTTTGCAATCTAGGGTTACAATGGTGTATCCAGCACGACTGCCCGTTTTTAATCTTGTAAATTCTCCTATTCTCTAGCATCTGAAATGTTCCGCACTCAACTCAAAGATACAGTTTAACCTTGGATTAATAACTCAATATGTTGCAGGATAACCCACTTAATTGCTACACTTACCGTTATAACTCCATGGTCAAACTTCGATTATTCCGTTTCGCAAACTTTTTCCAGACGTCAGTCGTGCGGCTTAGTTATTGAACATAGCGAACTACTTAAAACCAGAAACGATTAATTAAGAATATCTATAGAGACTTTAAAGGAAGTTTAGAAGCATGATTGGGTGTTTGACCAGGTTACATTTGATAGTTTTTGCCTATTAACTGGCATTTATTTAATTGGTTTACCTTTGGTTTTATAGAGTGATGCGTTCTAATCACGACCGTTAACGCGTGCAGTTACATGATCAAGCTTGAGATGACGATGGCGTTAAACGTTATAAGAAGCGAAGCAGTTGCCTATTAAATTTAAAGCATAATGTGCCAAATCGTTACTAACACGATTTAGCTTTAGCTTTCAAATTCTGTCTAGGCTACCTGGTTGTCCTACTCAACGAATTCCCGTGACATTACTGCATCCTTTTTTCGAAGCGAGTGAACTGGGCTTGGGTCAACGTTAAAGGTTTAGTTATTAGAAGGCCTATGATTGTTTGCAAACAGCTTCTAGCAGCATTGAGCAAATTGAACAGCATTATTATCGTGCATCCGCACTTAGCTTACAACGACAATAAGACAGTTTCAAACAAAATGTTTAAGTAAGCCTACTGATGATACTTTTTAAGTCATTTATGTGGCAGTGGCGGTTAAGTAAAACTGTTTAACTAAAACAGATTCTAATAAAACATTTATAAGTAACAACCATAAAGGCAATCACTGAATTACTTCCAGACTCTTACTGGATAGGACGAGTTTCATTGGCTCGTGAGTGGGGAGGAAGCGAAATTAGGGATTGAAACAGTGTAAATGTATATGACGTATTATTTCTTCTGAGCAAACAGTTGAGAAGCATGTAACCTCAGAGCAATCATCTCACTTCATTCGGGAGGAGCTTGTTCATACCCAAACAAGGCTCGGCAGGGTTTGCACGCTTGATTTAGTGGCGCCATCACGTGGTGTAGCGGCTGCTAGTGCAAACAAGAAGACACGTGTTACGATCACACAGTTTAAAAATGGCCGGCAAACAACATGATGAGGGCTTATTTTGTAAAGGTAAATTGTGTTTGCCATTATGCTGTTTGTAAAGATACCGCAAATTGTTGTGGCCGTTTGCAACAGCTCGGTGCCTTTCTCAGATCCACTTGTAAGCTCAAATTCAAAAATAAATCTCGAACCCGTCTGTATTTGCGAATTGTCAATAGGCTGCTTACACAAGCTAGGTAGATTGTTTGTGTCCTCCTTATCTTCATCAGGCCTCCTTCACGTGTGCTTCTATTTACACAGTGCAGTTCCTCTATTTGCATGTATACACTCTGTCTACTCTGTTATTGCATCATCACAAGTTCTATTCAAACCCGGCGGTCGTCGTAACCTGCTGTATTTAGGAGGTTGCTTGCCATTCTTTCATCTCTGCCACTTCAGTGTTAGTTGTTCGCCGAACTCCTGACCAATCGAAAACCTGATGCCCGGGTTTGATGGGACTTGCAAGTTCATAAAGGTCTTACTGCGTCAACGTCAACTCATGCTGTATAGCCAGAGACTCAAAAGCCTCTCTGATGTCTATTTGCTGGCATCTTTGAGCTCTACTGTGGGCCGGCTTAAGCCACAGTTACCAGCTCCATGTTGTCTGTTCTTCCTTGTGGTCCTTGTTGGTAGGGTGTCTGTAATAACGTGACCTACGCAGCCTTCAAGCGGTGAGCGCTACCATCCCTTTTGAGTAGTTACATAGCGACTGTTAAGAGCTTACAACCCGTGGATAACAAAGCATTGATACGGTACCTGATAAACAATCGTAGTTTGAAATGGTCTGCAATAAGAGCTAGTCTCTGATGATAGCTCGGTCCAATTGGTAATTGGTTTGATAATTACGAGACACCACGGCAATTACTTGAGTTTGTGTATTTTGTTTTTATGGTTGTGTAAAGAAAGAAAAACTAAAACTCTCACAGCACATTCGTGCGACGTTGAGTTTCATTGTCGATAGTTTGGCCCAAATTTCTGCTGCTTCGTCAGTTTTGTACTGATTCTAAATTCCTGTATGCCTACACCGGGTCTCACCAGGCCTCTTTACATTGATTGAAGAGCCAAGTCAGTAGGTTAAAGCACTGAGAAGTATTAGTGAAAACCAGTTCACATGTGGGTAACCTAGAGTTTTGGAAAAAAATGCATCGTTGTGAAATTTGGTATTTTCCTGAGCATATCGCAACAAATTGACGACTTTTTTTCCGACGTGATCTTTGACTCTAGACTGCGGAAGAAAGTTCTGCTGCTGGTAACACAAACCAACTGTTTGACATGCACACAGGCCGCACTGTGGCCAAAGCACGCCCACAGAGTGTGGTCCCGGTTGGATATAGTACTGGGCATAAGGATAACTTAGTAGTGCCAGCAGGTTGTTATGTAGTGTGCTTGATGATATTTTGTAGCACTCGGTATCAAATTTATTGATCAACTCTACTTTTGTTTTATTACAGAAGTAAAATTAACCCTAATTTAACTTTTGTTTTATATAAAAAATGGTGTGAAGCTGGATTTGATTTGAGGTGCTCTTTCAACCCTTTTGATGTGCCTTCTCAATCCAACCAAATATATACGGTGTTACACTTCGGTTACAACAACCCTCACCATCTTTACTATGTCTCCAGGGTGCCTATGAAAGTTAGCTCCTCCACCGCGACATTGGTATCGTCATTGATGATAAACTTAAAATTCGACATTCATGCTGACTTTGCTATTTCACTCTGCCCACTATGTGTTAAAAAAAAAATGTTCTGACCTTACTACTTCTCTTTTTGCCTTGTTGTACAAGACATTTGTTAGACATGCCTTGGACTATTGTTCCCAAATCAGTAGGCCCTGCTATGCGTCCTCTTTGACAAACTTGAAAACTGTCAAAAAAAACTCAGGAAGTGGTGTTTCCCTGTTTGTGACTTTCCTTACAGTGAATGGCTCCTCCAGCTTAAGCTTCCCACACTTCGTGAGAGGCACGACAAGGGCGACCTTATTCTTACGTATCAACTCCTTTCTAATCCCTTTGACTTCGACTCTTCCCCATGTTTTACCGTAACTTCAGCTTCAGTCGTGGTCGCAGTCTCAAGCTACAGGTCTGACCTGTATACTCAACTGCTGCTTTTTTTACTGAGCGGGTGGTGCTCCCATGGAACAGCCTGCCTGAGCATGTTGTTTCTTCTCCCTCGTTGAATAGCTTTCAGACTCGATTTGGCGCTTGGCGATAGGGATCGATACAGAAAAATACCGATTTTCTACTTGCCGGCTGAAAATATTACACTACCTGTAAATTTAATTGCATTCAGTTCCTGAGTGCTTGTTACCCTGGAGGATTCAAAACTCTCTCGATACGCCCAGCTGAACCGCCCATCTGCGCATGCGCCAGCACGTGCAGACCTTCCATAAATGGTATTACGGCGTTAGCCAACCATCTCTTTTCCTCCAGCCTCCAGCTGCGACACACCGCCATTGTTATCCTCCCGCTTCGACGTTCGCCGAAAGACTCCGTTCGCCGAAAGATCCCTCCCTGATGTTTGCTTTCATTCTTCTTACGTATGCACGTTTCGGTTGAGCACGTTCGCCGAACGTTCTTTCTTCCTCTTCTTTGCTGTATTTCACCATCCGACTTCACTTTCCTACGCTCGTCGGAAAACCTTACAAGATGATTCCTCATTGATGAACTGGTTCCCTTCACAGCACCTGACGGATGCTCATGTTCGCTGAAAGTCTCTTTGCCTAGCTTGAAGTACAAGCCTTCCACCCTTGCCGATTTTACCTTTCGCCGAAAGTCAAACCTTCGACGAACACCACAAGCTTTCGTCGAACGTAAGCTAACCTTCGCCGAAAGCCAGTAATCTTTCGCCGAAAGACACTTGCTTTCGCCGAACACTACCTTCGGCGAAAGAGGAAAAACCACCAGCCTTTGCTAACAGCCACGGGTCTCTCACCGCATAACAAGCCTTCACCGAACCCTCAGCTTTGCCATGGGCCAAACATATCTTTTGCTGCTCTAAACTACCTTTTTGATGATTGATCCATCTGAATTACAAGATGAGCCCAGCAGCTTTTCCTCATGATCGTCGCCTTCCCCTTCCTGGACCTTCTGGACAACGAACGGGGTCGACTTTTCCATTGTTTTCCATTTTCGTCATCGTTTCCATCTTCCGCATGACATTGCGCGTCAGTTGGGCGATAAGTCTGTACTCCTGTCCGGTGTTTTTCAATTCTTGCAGGATGTACTGATGTATGACAGGATTTAGCTTTGGGGTTTGAATAACATCTCTGTAATGTGTGGTGCAGTGGCAACCCGGACCACTGCACTGTGACTGAGGTTGGCGCTAATGACCACGTTGTCGACGCACCATTAAGCTTCAATCCCCCCCCCCCCATTGTCTCCCGCTTATGGGAATGGTAACTTACCCTCACCGAACTCTGGCCCTGCCGAACATACGGTCTTTGCCTTTTTCAAACGAGCCCTCGCCCAACCATCGGCTATCTTAAACCTCAACTTATGTACCACCCATGCCGATGCTGACCGGTAAATGTACCTTCAAGTCCTCCGTCATGATCTTTTTCACAAGTATCATTAACGTTGCCCGCCGTACATCACACCTGATGAATCTTCGCCAATCGTTTCACTTCGACACCTTCATGGTAACCTTTGACCCTTCACACACCAATCTCATGTGTGCCGCATCCTCCGACGAAGCTGATATGTACCATCGGCTATGTCCTTCGCCTTCTGGTTGCGTGTCTTCCTGTAGCAGTCGTATATGCCGACCATGTGCTATGGTTTCGTTCTGTTACGTCTACGACCTTTTGGCTATACGTATATTACGATGGTTTTATTTTCCGTGTTGACTATCTCTGTAATCTTCCTGCCGCCTCGCTATACTGTAGTGTAAATTACAGTATGACCAAAGTTTATGTTATCTGATTGCCACCTGATTGTCACTTGATCCTTACAACTTACCATGACTGTTACAATATTAAATCAATATTGTAGCCACTATCAACATTAGTTGTTGTTAACTACATAAATTATTAGTGTCACTTCCCTCATGCTCTCGTCATTGACGGATCGCCTCTTAGTTGCACCAGC
The DNA here is from genome assembly GCA_023313725.1 of Lithobius niger. NCBI lineage: Eukaryota > Metazoa > Arthropoda > Chilopoda > Lithobiomorpha > Lithobiidae > Lithobius > Lithobius niger. The sequence continues at coordinate 3,031 of JAHWFP010054458.1, read as the reverse complement.
CCACCGAAAATGCCTGAAGTTTGTCGAAATGCCCCAAACCACAGGTTCAACGAACACATACAAGCAATGAAAATCCTCCCCTGAACCTTCACCACAAGTCCAAGGGAAGAGAACCTCCACCATTAGTCAAGCCTTCGCCGAACGCTCATCCTTCGCCGAATACAGCCAACCTTCGCCGAACGTATGTAAGCCTTCGCCAAACGCACAACCTTCGCCGAACATAAGCAAGCCTTCGCCGAACGCTCAACCTTCGCCGAATGCAGCTTGCTTTCGCCAAACGTGGACAGGCTTTCGCCGAACGTATACACAACCTTCGCCGAACGACAACCAGCCTTCACTGTACGCACACCCCTCATGGAACGTTCGCCGAACACAAGCAAACCTTCGCCAATTATAGGCAATTCTTAGCCCAACGAAAACAATAACATAAACAGTCCACGGCCATACCATGCTGTAAACGTCGGTTCTCGCCCAATCACCGAAGTTATGCAGCACCTGGCCCGATTTGTACTTGGATTGGTGACCGCCTGGGAATACCGGGCGCTGTACACATCAGCACCTCCTTTGTCGAACACGCTGTCCTTGACTCTGTCGCTATGGACTCCTCCGTTCGACCCTTTCAACACCTCCGGCCAGCCTTGTGCCTGAAAACCCCAGCATTGTTGTCCTATCATTGCCCACGCAACCATCTCGGCAACAATTATGTAATCGCCTTCCATGAGCACCCCTTAGAAACTTATTGGATTTATGAACTTGCTGCTTGCCAACTTGAGGTGTCTCTACTTTACCATGTCCTGGCTTCCAGTAAATGATATGAATCCAACTAGGTTTCCCAACGTTATATAGGTTGCCCCTTTATAACTCCGTTCGTGCTCCTTCTCATGTGTTCATCCTCTGACCACTCCACATACATGACCCTTGCCACGCTTCATCAACGGAAACCGCTTTCAACCTGTCACACCCTTGGACAACGAACTCCGTTCGCTCCTCTAACTTTTCGTCTCGGCCACGGGTGTTCCTCGTCTAGACACGATTCTGGCAACCGTTGCTGCACACTCTGCCACCTGTCCCATTTCTGCCTTGACCAACCCTTATTTAAACCATGTTGGAAGCTCTCTACATTACCACCACTCGTTTCGTCCAAAATTGATTACACGCCTCATGTGTAAGTCATGTCACTTACCGTTTTCCTATCTGCCACCTTTCTCAACACAACCACGCTCAATTGTGTCATGTCTGACTGTTAACACATCTTCATTATTCCTGATTCACGGTTGTAGTAGGCATCGCACTCTTAGCAATTAACATCATTCACGGTTGACTCGCCCGCTAGCTGAAATCATGTCAACTACTCCTGCCCACTGGGGCTCATCTCGTCAGTGGCCAACCCACGTCTTGGGGCTGAACCATTACCACATCATCATTAACGACAATCCACTCACACTTAATCTCACCACCTCGTCTTTCCTGGCTGACTAATTTTTTAGTTGTGCTAACTTATTACCACCTCTGCACTCCATTCCCGATGGTTATCTCCCTTTTTCAGCTCTTCCACCTGCCATCCCTTATTACATATGTTGTGGCTGTTTCTCCTTCCCGCCTTGGGGCTTTTCACCTGCCGCGACCCTCTACCCATCTCCCGCGCTGGGGTTCCTCGTCGGCCCGGATAGACGCCGCCTTTCCTGCGCTCCTACCTGTTCCCTAGTTTCCACTCCGTATCCATGTCACCCAAAGTCCGTGGTGGAAAATCACCGTCCCTCGTCAGAGGTTGGGACCCAAGAACCGCCCGAAAACCTGACGTCTGCAAATGTGCGGGGATTGTATCTTCCAAGAAACGTTACGACCCACACACAGCCTGTCAACGCCACCGTCATTGCGACTTCAACAATGACCCCTGTTCGATCTGCCTAACCATATCTCTTTCCGACTGGCCACTAATCCAACTGTACAACAAGAAATCTCTGGATCGGTCAATTCAGATGAGAAACAAAAAAGCCCGTGAATGTACGACGCCATCAAATGAAGTTCCCTCTGCCTCAATTCAACCCATTATGAAACCATCCACTATTCCGGCAACTGTCACCTCCTCATCTTCCTACCTGGACCCTTCTACGGTCACCATGGAAACGAACACTTCTTCTACTCCTAACCCGTCGTCGTTTGGGCTTGACGCAAGTCCCTTTCCTGCCAACCCCCTTTCGAACTATAGTGACTGTAGTTTTCTCTTCAACGTAACTGCACAGAAACTTGATCTCGATGAAAAGGAAATGAATCGCCTTCGACAAAACTGTGAGCCCATTGCATCTCACTGCGCTAGCCTTGAAACCAAACTTGCTAATGCCCGGAAGCTGATCGACGCTTATAAGCTGAACATACAGAACTTAACGACCAGCAACACGAAAATGCGACGTAAAATTGAGCTTTCTGATGCCAGACTCCGACGCCTATCTCCCCTACCCATTTCAACTTCTCGTCAACCCATCGTCAAAATTCACAGACCTGCACTTCCACGTAAGCCTATTTGTCTCACCAGTCGTGGCACCCAGACAATAGAAACCACTTCCAAGATGGAATACATCGTCGGGAACACCGCAATTCTAGCTGACGTTCACCTTTACAACCCCATCGACCATCCACCCGTTCTTCCCGAACTCGCTCGACGAGAACACCACCAACTGGCACAAGAATGGATCCGTGCAAACCAAGCCATGCCTAAGGAGTCCTATGTCGCCCGCCAAGTTTGGCAATGGGACAACGCCACAACCTTCATTCCTGCTATCCGAGAAATGCGTAGGATGTCCCTCACCCAGACTAGGAAACTTCCATGCCTGGATTGCCGCTCCTCTGCCAAGGGCTACGGTTTCACCTTTACTACAAGACCATAAATCACAAATTCTAAATATCAACTACCTTCACAAACTTCAGACCGGAATGACGTCTCTCATCGACACCACTTGATGCCCCTGCGATTCCTCATTCCTCGCCACTCCAATCCGCTTAATGTTAATCAACCCTTCAATCAACCACCCTA
>JAHWFP010054457.1:0-24169 GCA_023313725.1 Lithobius niger | reverse complement strand
CGGACAAAGTCGTTGCAATAGTCTTCTCAGCCAGTACGGCTGTACAGAAGACTAAACATAGTGCACGTACAGACACGATATTTCTTTAAAGACAGGTGTTTGCTCAAAAGAGCCGAAATATAATTAATTTATTGCCATACGTTTGCCGTTTTCATTGTTGTAAACATGCCTTATAAATCCCGTATTGGATTCTTACAACAATGGTAAGAGCAGTGCAACAATACAACCTATTGTTGCAATAAGTATACATGTATACTTATTGCAACAATACTTAAGTAAAAATGTATAGTTGCAACAATACAACCTATTGTTGGAATAAGTATACATGTATACTTATTGCAACAATGCTGCAACAATACTGTAATAATGCTGCAATATCGCATCGACGCCCAAACTGTACGATTTTTAACTCATCTTCTTTAACAAATGAAAATCTACGTTTTGCATTCTTACCGAGAGAGTGGCCATGGTTTCTTAAAACTGATTCACCTTCCACTTCAGCCAAAGCCTGGCTCAAAACTTCATTCTCATCTTCGTCAAACAGTTGGTCAACGCCCAACGAAACACTGAATTTAGCCATCAGCATCATTACGTATGATGTTAGTGCGTGTGTGTTTGTACGTCTACTCCTCTGGAACCAAAACACCGACAGAGATGGGAGTAGGACCAAACGAAAGATTATTAAATTGCGTTTCGGATAGGCATATTTTCATCACTGTAACTTGATATTATGATCCTCAAATAGGCGAAAAACCGTTCAAAACTAACGTCAAAGTTTTTTTTTAAACCCTTATAATGTTTGTTCATGACGGCATAGTTTTTTCATGCACGGGTTAAAATTCGTGACGAACAAACCGTCTTGAAGCAATAGTTACGTAATGAGATGATCTGGAAAAGGATGTACGCAAAAACATAACCTAAAGGGACGACGTATTTTGCAACATACCATACGGATAGATCTTGAAGTTTTGTATGAACTGACTTGATGCATGGAAAAATCGGACCCGTAAATCTGGTTTGAAAAGGATGTCAAACATTCGTGTCTTAGAAGCACGGAGATGCGTGGATTGAGCAAACAAAGCGAGCGATTTCCACGCGTGCAAACAAACAAATCGTATGTTTTGAATGATGTTGGTGAGATGTAGACGTGCTGAGGAATGTGATGAATCAACTGTGAGCAACAATTGCAATTAGTTTGCATCGAAATATACATCGATTTTATGATGCTCTTGGAATCAAAGAAATTACATGAAACATGGATCGACGCCAATGAAGTGAGCGAAGCGAATTAACGATATGGCTAGTAATACAAATGCAAACATAAAAAAACTATCAAAGCGCAGAGAAAATGAATGGACGAACGGACAGCAATAGACGAGTGTGCGAATTCGTGGAGATGCGTGTTCTGTTTCATTGTTGCTGGTCTTCCCTCCGTTGTAACAATGAAAAGTCAAGCCGTGCTAAACCAATTTCAGTACTATTAATGGCCGTAAATAAACACGACCGAACGTCGAAAACAGCCTTTTAGTATGGTAATAAGAAACTTATAGCCATCCTTTTTCCAACAATGGGGTACAGTAAGTGATTTATTGGATAGTTTTTACGTACTCGGACCAGAACATGCTCGCCCTTCGGGCTCGGACGATTCTGGCTCCTCGTACGAAAAAACTATCCAATAAATCACTTACTGTACCCCATTGTTGGAAAAAGGATGGCTATAACTATTACTTAAAGGTTTTAAATCTTTAGGCCACAATTCTAAATTTTTATTAGTTTAAAGTTAATTTGGCTTTTTGTACCTTAATAGGGACAGAGTTTTCGGCACATTTTGTTTGTAGTTTCCTCATTAGCTTTTTTTCAAAGGGTTATGATTATTTTATTATTAACCCTTGTGTTAATTCTAATCTAAATTTCACGTAGATTTACTTGCGGAGGTTATTTTTACGTTTTGATTTTCACTGTAACAATCTTAGGCTTTGGTTCTTTGTGACCCCGTACGAAGTAGATAAGGTTTGCTAACCTGTAAACTAGTAGTTTTGGCAGCACGAAAACTGCTAGTTTTTTTATTGTACTTTAAATTCTTTTAGTGTGCAAATATTCACGTCTGATCTAAACTGATTTAGCCGAACTTGCCAGTTTGTGAACAGGACTATTCTGTTTGTGGATTTTAACATTTCATAAAAACTTGAACTGTTAAAAAACAAGCTTTGATGCTTTTCTAACCTGAATTGTAAATATTGGATCAGAAATCCGTGTCAGAAAAGTATTTTCTTGTTAACTTAAGAGTTAAAAATAAACTCTTGACTATGTTGTTCTGAAACCAGTTGACCGTTCTTTTACCCTCAGTATTACTTAGTGGAAAGTTAGCTAATTTAATGGCTCTGCTGGTATAAACTGTGATTCTTCCCTGGTGGCAGTTAAAACCAATTTAAGACTTCATTTACTAAGCCTAGGCCTGGAATAATCGACCACTTTTCAAGCTGTAGAAAATAAGTACGCTTGATCTAAAAGTACAACGCCATGTAACTTAAGACCAAAAGTAACTTGAAGTAAGACCCCAACTAAAGCACCAGAGTACGAACCTGCTAAGCACCGCCATCGTATCAGCCTCCATTACTTCAGGGTCACCTGTTCAGAAATTCCAAGATGGCTGCGTGCCATTTTGTTCCACCACCACATGATGGATCCCATCTTGGATCTTGACCTTTTGGTGTGAACGGAAGTGACGTCATCAGGGGTCACATGACCGAAAGTGATGTCATCAGCAGTTTTACTTTTGTCTTATGATGTTACTTCCGGTTGTTATGACATCACTTCCGGATCTATCACTTCCATTTTAAATTAGTACGTGCGTGCATGTGGTCTTAATATAGACATTTCCCCTACTGATGATTAACCTTTGTTAATATGATATTATTCCCTGCGTACTACAGTTTACGTCAAATTTATCGAACTAATTAGAAAACTAGCATAAAAGCACATCGCACCCTCGTCAACTGTCATGAGGTTTTTCATTAACTTGTTTTGACGATTAGCGGCCGTTGTATTGAGCAAAGCTGTCTAGGCCAAATGAGATAGGTCGGATTCATGATATCAGTGACCCTCTTGGGGATATGCCTGATGGTTAAAAAGCTCCGAATGTCATACTTTACATCAAGCATGCTCTTACAGCACACTAACCAGCATACGAATACTACATCAAGTCTGTGAAGGTGGACGGGAATCAGGAGACAATGATGTGTCATTTCACTCGATAACCAGCCAGCCAAAATGTGTCTGGGAACACCAACTAGCATTTCTCAGTTATGGTACACTACTTCCGGTTCCGCCCTTACAAAACTCCTCACCTCACACGATGCTTGGTCAGGACTAGGTGGACCTCGTTTCATTGTTACTTTCTAATCTGGCCTGATAGACTTGGCCCGGCATGGGTAGACTTCATTTCATGAGCTACTCCCTAATTTAAGCTGGATAAACTCCACACAGACTGGGTAGACGAACATCCCTCTAGCAACGCCCTCAACAACACAAGCATGATGATAAACACATGCTCACGCATATGCTGAAGTATCGAGTCAGTTCCTGAAAGATTGAAGCGTGACGTTTCAGTCTTTTAGGAACTGACTCGATTCTTCAACGTATTGTGAGCATATGTTTACCATCATGCTTGCGTTATCAAGGGCGCCGCTGCAGAGAGATGTTAGTCAACCAGGTCTGCAGATAGAACGATCATATCAAAAACCAAAACTGGTAAAAGGGGCCACCAAGTTCCGAATGGTTTGGCCCTACAAAGGAGTGATATCAACACACCAAAACATTTGCCAACTTAATCGCACCGCTTAATAGTTCGAAGGTAAAATGAAAACTAGAACATTGCTACTTTCGGTAGCAGTGTTCAAGTGTTCATTTAACGTCCAAAGTATTATTCGGTGCGATTAAGTTGGCGAATGTTTTGGTGTGTTTATATCACTCCTTTGAAGGGCCGAACCATTCGGAACTTGGCGGCCTCTTTTACCAGTTTTGGTTTTTGATATGATATCACTTCTTTTTTTTTTAATTGTGTATTGACGCAACTCCATTGCCGTGCAGATGTGTACTATAAAGTGCCACATCAACAAGAAATTGGTTTTCAACAATTTGCTACTACCTTTTGCCTATAGGCCGAACCATTCTCAACTTAGTCACCTCTTTATAGGCTTTCGGTTTGGTTTTAATTTTGTTGTGATTTGTTTTATTTAGTTAGTTTTGGTGTGTTGATATCACGCCTTTGAAGGGCTGAACCACTCTCAAATTGGTGGCTTCTTTACCAGTTTTTGGCTTTGTTTATTTTTCGTGAATTGGACGTGAATACAATTTCTTCGTAACGTTGTTTAGATTTATCGTGATACACTAGTGTGTGTCTAGGCACGCACGTCAGTATACACGTTCTCATTGTCTAAACTATGGCCATCTAATGAGAGACGATGCCGACAATACTAACAATGGTTATAACAATATTTTCGTACTTACGCGCCCTCCCACGCCATCCCCGTTACGCTCCCAGGCTCCAAACCATAAAAAGGTACGCAGTTCGTATTGTACTGCACCCATTCGTCCAATTTCATAGCTGGAAGCCTTCCCGTTATCTCGGTATCGATTAATAATCACCCTATGGGATGAGACAATAATAAAATGGGGGTACAATAGTAAAATTGACATACGGATGAGACAATAGTAACACATTTACAACGTTATTGAAAGTCAGATTTTGCATTGAAAGCAGCTTAGCTAGCATTCCTTTGTCAGGTGGGTCATTGCTCTCGATTTCAACACAATTTAATATTTTGTACCGCATTATTATTTTTCAAAACACTGACGCTATGGCGTCACGCTACAATGGTTTACAACCTCGACAATTGATTTGATGTGATGTTTGTTGCCTAAAAAATCTGTTTTAAGTGGTTTAAGATATAGTTTTGACCAAATTGCTAAGTCTGTCCATGAAAATCTGCCACACTTGTTTTTGTTTTAGCTAAAAACTTTGATTATTATTAAATGGCGAAAAAAGTTTAAGATATTGGTTTTTTTTTTTGGTAAATACTTAACAGGCGTTTGGGCAAGTAGAAAAAAAAATCTTTTATAGTTTTGGCTACTTACCTTTTCCTGGTCTCTGAGAGCATCAAACAAAATACTGTTACACATTTTATGTTACACCAGTTAAAATCGCACATATTTGCTTTTTTGTTCAACATTTGGCTAACATTTGACTAACATTTGACCAATAAACGTTCGTTCGGTAGACCAAAAAATTGTGTAGTTCTTCTTCCAGAGCAACCAGTTTTTGCGCTATTGGAAATAGTAATTCCATCATTAAAACGCATATGATGTATCAAACGAAGAAAATGCAATGACAGCAGTGTGTCGCTACATAAAGTAGTCGGTGCTCTAGAAAATTACAGTTCAATGTTCTACTTTGCCTACGTGTTAACAGAAGTAACAAACTGTGTTACTAGATGGCATTACGAATACATTGCGTACAACATTTGGATCGATAAATCTTTCAGTCGTCCTCTCCTGTGAGAAGTCGATATGCGGTAGAATTATTTTCTCTCTCCATTGAGGAGAAATCATCTGGGCAATACGTCCAACTTCTACGCTATGTAGGCCATTAAAAACAATGCACAAATCGTATGATTCCCATTGTATTTTAAAACTCTTTGGTTCAAAGCTGAATTATGATTACAAATTATTTGATTAATTTATGGTATCATTTGCAAACGCAATGAACAGGTAGGTCCGTATGTTTGCTAAACGGAGTGTCTGGTATAGGCCTATACACCGTGCAGTTTTTCTAGTTTCTTACTTTCTCTATTGTACGAAACTGGGGCGAATTACGAAAGAGTCTATACAATCTGCCATCTAAATGTACAGGGAGGGACAAAAGTGTGGTTCCCTCCACACAAAATGCATGACATTAGAGAATGATTATACATTCTCTACAGGAAGTATCCATGGCGCATCCAACAATGATAATGGAAATGATCTTTCTGCCATTGTTCACGGTCATTCCGTTTCTAATTTTTTACCTGAGCGCCGTAGGCCAGTAGTGTAAATTTGAACAAGAACACAACTGTGATCTATGGAGCTTGATTTTGTGCAGCATATGTGATAGCACAGCGTTTCTCAAAGTGTGGTACGCGGACCGGCGCCGGTCCGCGAGCAGTCGGGCGCCGGTCCGCGGCCACCTGAACAAAATATAAAAATAAATAATTGACCGTAAACGCTCAGATAAACAAACGCCCACTACCACAATTTTCATAAAAGTTTTAGTTATTCTAACATTCGATAAACACCCATCCTTCTAATTTAAGCAATGAATGAGAAAGTAATGCTACTATTGTTGCAGAAACAATACCGGCAGAAATTACAATCGATACGGTAACGATAACGTAACTCGCTGCAATTAGGCAGCAACATGCGCTTCTCCCCCGGAATACTGCGGCTCGTGCATGCTTATCATTTGTGCGCTCCAGGCTGTATGTGTTGGTGTCTAAAAGAGAGTGCAGTGGTTAGTAAGCGACAAGACGAATTTGAATTTGAATTTATTTCTACAGGAGCCCTGGCCAAATGCCTCACGCCCCGATACAGAATAATATAGCAACACAATAACACAATAACCACCAAAAAACGAAATTCACGATGATGAAAACGACCGAAATTTCTTTACAAGTTGATTTTAACCAAACAAATTTAATTTAGATTGTTTATAATTTGTTGTAATCTCACATGAAATTACGATAAATTATAAAGCTGAGGCTAGTTAACAAGCCATAGTCATTGAAGGAGTGAAGATAACTTTTGACACCGCATCATCACTTGCTTCTTTCTGCATAAAAGTGAAAGCAGAGCACCCTGATCTTTTCGACATTGCCATAAAACCTCTTGTCCCATTTCCATCGACCTACCTATGCGAGACTGGCTTCTCAGCCGTGAGTGTCATTAAGACAAAATATAGAAATAAACTGGATAGTTGCTCTCCACTACACGTTGCATTATCCTTCATCGAACTACGGATTGACAAGCTATCAAAAATAACCAGGCTCACTTGTCCGATCGCATTAGCTGCGCATGTTTAAAATAAGTAAAAAACATTTTGTTAACAAACTAATATTTAAAATACTTCCCATGTTTTAACCTTAACGATTTGATAAATAAATGCGATTGCGAATAAATTTCTGTTATAAATCAGCACTATGGTGGCTGTGGTGAACCGTGGGCAGGGAGAAACCTCGATTTCGCTGTATAAATTTCTGTTATAAATTGAGGTTTCTCCCCCCCCCCCCCCCCCCGTGCGCCTCAGCCACCAAGGTGCCGGTCCCTAGCGCCCAGAAGAAAACATTTGCCGGTCCGCCACGTCAGAAAATATGAGAACCACTGTGATAGCACGTATTGTTGTTGAAAATTTGCAAGCTAAGGCTCGAATGTTCAATGGACGGCAGTGGTGGTGGTGTGTGTGTGTGGGGGGGGGGGGGGGCCTCCTCCTACGCCCCCCAAAAGAAAAAAAAATGTAATATTTTTTGTATGGCGGGAAGAAGGATTATAGTTTAGACTTATTTATGCTAAATTTTTTGGGTTTAAATAACAGTATGCAGTTTCTGTTACCGGCACCCTAGTTTTACTCGGCGGTACGAAAAAAAAACACAACTACAACAACCACAAAAAACGCTGTTCTACACATATTTTGTGACGAGGCCCTATGGTAGTCAGAATGATCACAATGTTTAGGAATTTTTATTGTTGTTAGAAATAAATGTAACGTATGGGAATGCTATGCATGCAAACCGACTGAGGCTGGTAATCGTGACTGACCTGTAGCAAGAGATTGTTAAAAGTGTAAAACATTAACACATCCAATCTCACTGCACGAAAGTGAAAAATAACTAGCACACTATGACGAGTAAGTACTTCAGCACATTTGTTTGTTTTGATTTTCGGTTTGCCATTTCAAGGATTTTCATCTTTCTTACCTTTTCTGTTTTTAAGGTTCCTCAGATCTTGACAAACTCGTTAAAAAGTTAAAACTGAAATTTTTAATCGCGGCGGCCGTTTCATCAGCAACGGCGTGCAGAATATTGGGAAAATCATTGGCGGCAGCGGCATGGCGTGACGGCGCACGGGTCTACGCCGGGAGTTCGCGCATAGGCAAGGCCGGCAGAGATAAGAGTTGATCCAGGAAGCAGCTACTATCTCAGCTGGCCTTACGCACAGGACCGCGATCGTTTATTCTAGCAGCTATCTAGTGCGCCTAACGTTAATTCCACATTGCCAATTGTAGCATAATACACTCAAATACAATTTTTACGTTCGGAGCAGTCCCACTTACGTTTCATAATAAGTATTCACTAGTTTGTTAGTCCAGGTGGTCCAGAGTTGCGTCGATTCGTGGTCCAGAGTTACGTCAATTCGTCGGAGCGACAACGACAGCCATGTTGATTTCAGAGATCACAAATACATAACGTCAGAGTCGGCGCATGCGCAGCTCAATTTATTTAGGAAAAGCAAGTCTTCGGTAATGAGGAGGATTCACCATGCCGACCTCGCTTGCTAGCGTATAGGACCTTGATTAGGTAAATCAAGCTCCAAAAATGTACGAAAATATTAAACAACACCATCGCATTTACACAACGAAATCGGTTATCGAATGCGAATGATATAGACACAAAGAAAACTTCAATAAATCTCCTTTGCCTCAACAAACATGACACCAAGCAGAAGGAAAAATAACTAATTCCCAATGACATTGTGGCCAAGTAGAGACTTCACACGAAAAGATAAAAAGTCGTCTGAAAAAGAGAAATTATACATAAGCGAACCATGCCCAGCAGTAAAGCAAATTGACGTAAGTTGCTTCACACTTCACTTATTTATTGAAGTATTTTTTTTGTCCATAACATTTTTCTCTTTTTGTAGCTGGTATAGTTTAATGGTTCTATACATATTTTAAAGTTACATTTGTTGGTGTGAGTTGCTCAGTAAGCAGTAAATATAAAAGCACTTTGAATAGTAATTGAGGAAATAGAGCCGTGAGGTGCTTGTGAGTGAAAGTTCACAACGTTTTGTCCAGTGTCGGACTGGCCAGGTGGGCTACTTGGCGATCACCGAGGGCCCAGGATCCATAGGGGTCTCGAGCCGAGGCGCAAGGCCTGTATAATGTATATGTTTGTGGACGAAAGTTGAAAAAGCAAGTGGGCACGCCACACGAGAAGCGGCTGTCCCACTCACTGGATCAAACTAGAAAAACCAGCAGACGTGGTTCTTGTCGCTGCCAACTTCACAACATTCTTCGTATTCTTATTCGGTAAAGAAGGTTAAAAACAAAAAGTAGCACAGCTTATTAGAATTATGTGCAAATCTTTTTTTCATTACATTTATAGGGGGTTGGCCTTTTAGGATTACATAGCTATACGCAGGAGGGGGCTCTTTCAGTATTATGTATCTATGTTTATCGTTATATATAGATATATATGGGGGGGGGTTCAGGATCCGCCCCGAGGGCTCTGAAGGGGGCACTGGTTTCGTCCCTCAAATCGGGGCTGTTATCAAGTAGAAAAAAAATTTAAAACATGGCCAAAACACAAAAATCTAAATCTACACCATACAATTCAAGAAAGTCCATGGGTCTAAAGAGATGTAGGTCAACATACTCAATCTTAACATTTAAAAGGTCAAATCCTTACAGTCATATGGACGTAAGGTGAGCAGGTTAATAATGATAAATAATAATAAAAGTTTATTTACCTAGTAATACAGGGCTTGTATTAGAAACCGCTTATGTCGTACCAACATTAAGTCACAAAAATACGTATAACTAGATATAAACACATGCACAACATTATAGCAAAAATAACATTAGAAATAGGCTGATACGTATGGTAGTAGGTTACACTTATTTAGTCTGAATTTAAAGCAGTTGATTGAGGGTGCCGTGATAACATCATCAGGTAAAGCACTCCAAGCGTAAATGATCCTATTTACAAAGAAGTATTTTCTGCAGTTTAACTGAAGGGTTTCTTTAGCATTTTCAAGGAGTGACCCCTGGTCCGTCTCTCTCTATTGACATCAAAGAAGATAGATGGATCATAATCCAGGAGACCATGTAACAAACAATATGTGAATGACAGGTCAGCTTTCACCCGACGAAGTTCCAATGAATTAATTTTTAGTTTTTTCAGTCTGGCTGCTTATGGTATATTTCGGTACCCTGTGAGAAGTTTAATAAACACTCTCTGCACTCTTTCTAACCTAAGATGTCTCCTCGAAGGGACGGTGACCAAACGGGGCTAGCATATTCTATAAGTGGACGGGCATACAGGGTGGTCTAAAAGTCTAGTCACACGCAAATAACTGCCGAATGGTCCTACGTTAATTCTGAAATATATTTGTAACGTAAGTCAGATATGGGGAAGCCAATGAAGATATTTTCAATGACCTTGAAAACAGCATTCGAGGTCATCAGCATTCTTTTTTCCAAATGGCGCAAGAAACAGCACAAAAGTGAATTACAAAGACGTACGCAAGTGTCAAACATGACTAACTGCGAAAACAGATTGAAAATCGGAGCATAATTGCAATAGTTATGAGGAAAATAAAATAGCAACAAAGTCTTCCCTGAACGTTTTAACTGCCATGCAGGAAAGCTTGGCATGCATGGCAGTTAAAACGTTTAGGGCGTGTAGCGTGTAGATTTTTTAACAGATTAGTATGCCACCCGTACTTACGACTTGGTAGCTGAAGTCTTTTATCACGAGGTGAAGATGTGAGGAAGACGTGAAGAAAATCTTGTCACAAACAAACCGGAAGAAAACTCTGAAAGTCGCTGAATCGTTAGATTCGAGTTTTTCATTTGTCAACACTTACCAGTGAAATCAGTGTATTTATTCAGTACTTTCTTGTTTTTATCACCGAACGGTTGTTTTGTAGCATTTGCTAACTTTCAAATATTTATATGTATTCCCCAAACAGGGAATTTTCTATTTCCTTTTTACCTCTCCCCCCCACCCCCATTCCACCAACATCACCATTAGGAGGGTTTCAAAAACCTCAGATACAACTTAGGTGCAAGTAGACTCAAAAAAGACGTGAAATACCATGACTTGTACCACAAGCAGTGCAGCCGAAAGGTGGCTTCATTAGGAAGTCAAAATTAGGTCAACATTAGGAAGTGGATTAGTGCCACCACAGTATTGATATTAAAGATCAATGGTGTAACAGTTATGGTGAGTGGTATGGCTAGCACCACTCGTATGCACTTCACTCAGCACCACTACCCCCCCCCTCCAATAAGATGACTGCATACTTATCAAATGTGCACTATGTATAATAAACTATATATAACACTATTTATATACATTATTGAATATGTACAGGTTATTCACCTCAATATGTCCAAGTTCCCCCTTATTATATTTAACCATTTTCAATTTAGGTTATTCATTATTTAAAGCCAACAAGTATCATATACTGCCCCTACACCCAAATAAAAATAAATTTAAAAAAATGCAAGTCACGGAAAGAGAACAAACAAAACTCACGAAAAGTTTTGGAGCTGGTCTGGATATACCCTTCAGCTGCCACCGTTAGCCACCCCACCGCATTTTTCTGAGTCAGCCGAACAGCCGCCGAATAATTTTCAGCCGCCGAAAAAAATACGGCCAGAGACGATAACTTTGTAGTTTCACTGCATCAAAATGAAACTAAACAGTCATGAAGTCAGTTGTAACTTGTCTCTAATTACAAGCTGCTCTCCACTGCCATATTTTTCATAGTTTTGAAACCATATTCTCTTGTCAGCAACTTACGCGCGCCACGTATTTGTGTGGTTATTAGCAAGCATGGTTACTTTCCATATCGTTTTTATTGTTCGAGTAACGTTAGTCAGGACACATGGTTATGAAACCATTACTTTAAAATATTGAGTGGTGATGTGGCTCTGATTTCTAATTTGAGGGTTCTTGGCGAATTTTTCCTTTTTAAGTTTTTTCGTTTGTGATTCGTCTAGCAATTCATTAGGCCTGTCTCCCCGCCCGGGGGGGGGCGGGGCCCTTCTAGTGTAATGAGTTTCGTCTTTGATATCTTTGCTTCATTTCGATCGATTTGGCTGAAAATTAGCCATCAGCC
Organism: Lithobius niger; assembly: GCA_023313725.1. Taxonomy (NCBI): domain Eukaryota; kingdom Metazoa; phylum Arthropoda; class Chilopoda; order Lithobiomorpha; family Lithobiidae; genus Lithobius; species Lithobius niger. The sequence continues at coordinate 12,013 of JAHWFP010054457.1, read as the reverse complement.
AGCCGAATTTATAGTTAGCTGGTGGTGACCATAAAATTTGTGGCTAGCCGCAATTTTAGCCTAAATTTCTGTTCATCCGGCTGAAAATGACAAAATAATACGGCTGAGGGGTATACTCTGGACCTTTCTGGAACATCAGTTTAAAATTTATTACCTTTCTTTGTAACCATGATTTGTTTGCTCCGAAAACACTACCTATCTAAATCGACACATATGTGTTGTCGCAATTTCTTAGTCACTAGTGAGCGTTATAAAAGAACCAACCTTATAATTTGAACTTGAGCTATACCTACCACACATAGTAAATTCTCACCCCAACCAGCTATGGTCTTAAAGACCCCCAAAAAATACATTTGATTAAAATAGCAAACCATCCTCGGTTACCCATCCACACATGGGTGTACCAGGGAAATAATGATTTTAGTTTTCGTTAAATTACATAGTTTAAATTAAATTTAAAGTTTCATCCTCTGTTGCCATTGTAAGATCTGCGCACAGGTATCTTACTTAGTGTAGCCTAAACCAACGTGAAATGAACGTCACGCACACGAGATGATGTAACATGTAGGTGAAGAGGCAGCACCTGACGAACGTAGCTGCCTCACTATGAATGGACACGAAGGCGCGCCCTGGTAATTTCACTAGGTAATTGCAACAGATGATAAACATAGAATTAATCCTAAGTATGGTTAGCGTACTCCAAAATCAGGTATAGTGCCCAGCAGTAGTGAAATAAAAAGCTTTACCGATCTACCACAGTTTGATTTCAATGTTATAGCAACCAAACTTCTTTCCTTAGTTCAGGCCTAATTTGTTGATACTTGAACATTAGTCGTTTATAGTGTTGCCTCCCCTCTCCTCCCCCCCCAAACACACACAAAAAAATCCCGATTGCATATTTATTTTACCTGCCCCTTCCCACTCATTTCCAAAGTTTCAATTTTGTAGTTGTTATACCCCACATTTTTTGGCGGGAGGAGGGAGGATTTCTTCGGTTGGGGAGGGGGAGGAACTTGGTTGGGCCAGTTCGTATCTTTGTAAAAGACGCCAGTGGGTTAGCCTTTGTGCGCATGCAAGTGATTGGGTCTCAGTCAACTCGAGCATTCCACAGGGCTCTGTTTTGGGACCACTCTTCTTTTATCTTTTCATAAGTGATCTTCCTCTTCATATCAGATCCTTTCATCGAAGTTATGCTGATGACTTGAAATTGTTAAGTCCTTCCACCCAGCACATGACCCTGCAAAAAGATATCTATAACATTTTCGACTGGACTATTAAAAGTGGTCTTCTTCTCAACTCCGATAAATGTGACGTCTTTATCTTTTTGGGCACAATAACCCTCTCTTATTTTACCACCTAAACCGCAGAATCCTTACTACGAAATCCTTTCACCTTGATCGTGGCATCTTGGTCGATTCCTCCCTTATATTCCACACCAATGTCGAGAGTATCATTTCCAGAGTGTACAAAAAAGCTCATTTCATTCTCAAAAGTTTCTCCCATGTCAAACCTTCCCTTTTCGCCTTGCTTTGCAAAGTTCTTCTTGACGGAATGCCCCTCTCAGATTTCTTGACCCTATTATGCCTTTTTTCTGATTCGCCTGGTGACCTAACAGCTCCGGTTCACTAAGTGATGTAAGCAACTTAATTTTATCTCGTACCATGAACGGCTTAAACAACTTTCCCTTGTTTCGGTTAACTCTTGGTTCCTCAGAGGTGATCGTATTCTGACATACCAAACCATTCACCATCTAAATGAGGTTAGCAACTCTGATTTTTTTCTGTTTTTTTTTTTACCTCTAACGTCAAGGTGGTCCCCTTTCAAACTCCGGGGAAATCTCTCCTTTGGCAACAATTAGACACTGGTATATTTGCGAGCATGTCGTGCAGCCCTGGAATGCCCCTCCGGCTCACAGGGTCTCTGCTTCCTTGCGTAACTCTGTTAAACACCGTTTGGGCCTTTCTTTTTCATAGTTTTTAGTTGGGGTAGAGTAGGGGGTGGGTGCATAGAGCTTTTTAGCTGTCACCAACTTTTTCTACTATATTTCTACAGTAATTTCACGATGACAGTGACAGTATTTTTTTTAATGTGGTGCCTGAAGGATGCGATTTTGGCAGCCACCAGCTGGCAGCTCCCTTTCGTGATAGGCTACCATGGTTTTCAATTGGATGCTGCACATTGAGCGTTCTGGCAATGCGGCCAGAACGTGTTGACATGCACTACGTTTACATGACCACTTCAAAGCGCTTCAGAGGGATACGAATCACGTCTATGTCACCTCCGTGCGTCTTTTAACTCCCGTTCGTGGCACTTTCTCCACATGGTGCTACAGAAACCCGAAGCGGATTACAGATCTGGATCAGACGTATGAAGCGCATCGCTTTATTCATGTAAACACTCGCAATCGCATTGAGAGGTTGGAGAACGCCTGGTAAAGATGACGGACACAGTTACGGTGGCCTAGTATCTTGAGCTGGTGCAGCTCGAATTTTGGGTAAATAAACTGAAAATAAGCGTACATGACTAGAGAGTCTAGCGTACGCTTGGTTATTTGGGTTTAAGCTGACTTAGTGTACTACATGCAGGGGCTAGAGCCGCGTGCAACCTACTCACTATTCGCCAAAGGGAGGGCAGGTAGGAATGGTTTACTGAGCATACTGGCATGAAACGCCTTTCTTAGTACATTAACCCTAATAGCGGTTTTTCGCCTTGTAAACAGGTGCCATTTTTTTATGCGCATTTCAAAACGCATCGTTAAAATGTACTTTCTTGTGGCCATGTAAACGTAGTGAACTACAAAATTGAGTGTTGCTGGTGGTCCTGGTGGCGCCACCACGGTGACCCAGTGAGCAGAGCCCTCCGAGATAAATCGACCCCTAATCAACCCCTGGTTATGAGTTGCAACACCGTGTTGCAACACCGTGCAACAGTTGTTGAATGAGCGGTCATTACTACGTTTCCTGAAATGTTCGTTAAAAGTAACTCTATGTAGGATTCTTAATAATAAATATAAACATGTGAAAAACATCACTTGTGCTATGATCGACGAAGCAAGTGTCAATTTGCAAGCGATAGCATTCAACGACTTTGAAACGAGGAAGGAGCTTTATTTCTCAAGCAAAGGCCAACTGTGGAAGAAATTGCGTTTCTAGCCTTCCTGCTCAATGGCAGTTAGTTCTCGCACATACGGCGTAGTGATACCTCTTAGCACTGGTCAGTAGCGGAGCAAGGACTTTGTTGAAGGGGGTAAAGACAGCAAAAGATGCGCTGAAGGGTGGGGTTAGGTCTCGCCCTTAACAGTAACAATGAATGGCTTCTGGGGGCGCAAGGGGGCGACTGCCCCCTCCCGTTCCTCACCCCATCCTGACCATGTCTCTGTGTTCCTTGCGGCAAAATAAGTTTCTGGCGATGTTGACTCAACTATCCTTGAACCGGAAAACGAAACCCTCAGCTTTTCTCCCAGAAGACCTTGTGATAAGCAGTAGATTATGAAGCCAGGGTTACAGCATGAACACTAACCTTCACATGCCTTTATACGCTCCTCTTATCTTTAATAACTTAAGACCTTTGATATTCCGTATGTTATTGATTTTTTCCATTGCTTTCACAACATTCACTTAGTTTTATTTCCGTATCCAGTCACGATAACAAATGAAACTATGACAACCAACTACACACGACGGAACGATATTGACCAAGAACATTTCATTTAGTTGCATTTATTTTGCGCTGTGCAGTAGAAGCTGGTCGCATGTCTAAACAGCGACGCATGACACGTTTCTACCATACTAACATTTTATTTCTTGCTGTATTGCGTGTTTGTCAGTCAACAACATCTCTAGATCAGCACGCAACACAAAACGTTATCGTGTAAATGACCTCCTTCCGTCACGCGTATTACGGTATCATCATTTACAAAATTCATGATGAACTGGGCTACCCGTACCAAGGTCACACCAGGGTTTTTGGCCAAAAGGACTTGCAAATTTCTATGACTTTTCCAGGTTTTCCAGACCAATTTTAATGTTTTTTGTGTGTGAGCTATTTTGATAAGTTAGTGTCAACACCATTTTCGATATCTACAAATTATTCACCCCATAAAGACATTAAAAAAACCCAGATATTGAAAAACTAAAGTGTCAACTGTTTATTAACTCAAAAAATTTTTTTTACAAAATTTTTTGGTGATGATCGTTTCTCATTTTTTTCCTTCACATTCGCCTCTTTTGTTGTTCGGAGAATATCCAGTCGAAAATCCATTTCTCCTCAAACGTTTTAATCACTTCTATTGATACCATGTTTATTACCCTGGTTTTTCTTGTGGGGCGTTACAAAGGACAAAGTGTAGGCTACGTACGAAAGAAAGTCACTTGTGTGCCGGAATTATAGGACAAGATCACCCTGGTCATAAATACGGTAGCAGTGGAGATGCTTAAAAATGTTTGGGGAGAAATCGTTTTTCTACTGGATATTCTCCAAGCAACAAAAGAGGCGAATGTGAAGATTTATTAAGACACCATCTACACCACCAGAAATTTAGCAAAAAAAATTTTTGAGTTAATAAACAGTTGGCACTTTACCGTTTTCCAGTATCTGTTTTTTTATTTTTTTTATTTAATTTTATTCTTTGTGGGGTGAATAATTTGTGGACACCCTGTATTTTCTATAGCCCCCCCCCCTTCTTCACCCTAAAAAACAAAAGTAAGAAAATAAGGTCTGATGTCCGTCTGCCATAGTTTGATATTTTGAAACCAAATTGGGTGTGTAGGCTGGTTAAACACGCACACCGAAATTTATTAAAATCGTCGGATCATATTGGAAGTCTGAACATCATCTGGAATCAAGAAACTAATGTGATTTGTTGTTGAGGTTCACACATTTTTATGCAACGCACTCCACAGGGCGAAACTTGTTGCTGTATGTATTAGCAAGTTTATAGATGTGGCTGTGTAGATTGCGCCTTTAAGGGTTATTCTTGTATAGAGCCATGTAACTCTTGAGCTTGACTGAACAGGCATAAGGGTTCAAACGTGTTTAAGGTCAGATGGTTTACTCACGTTTTACCTTCCAAATCGTATCCACAAACACTGTAATGAAACAATATTGCTCCATAACAGTGAAAACCGATTTGATCTGATTTGATTTATTAAGGAGCATTCCCAAGGAGAACATTAGCCTCCGAGGAGGAGGAAAGTAGCTAGACAAAAGATGAAAGATTGATCTGATTTGATTTCATTTATTAAGAAGCATTAACCTAAGGGAATTACCAGCCACGAGGAGGCGGAGATTTACAGCTCATTTACACAGCTGGGAGATCTACAACCAACATGTTTTGACCCAGCGACACTATGACTATCAAACCCTCGGACAGTCGTCCCAGTTGTTTGCAGCCGATCGTAGATAATGCAAGATTTCAGATTTTTCGTAAGCAGACTACCATCACCCACCGTCCGACCAATGGCTGTCAAGGCGCTACGAACACGATCGGCGAAATGCAAGATGGCGGCAGAGAACGTTTCGGCGCTTCGATAATGCTCTTTGCTTTCATGAACATCTCTGCAACGAGATAATTGTAGAGAACAGCTAAAAATAATGCTTTGTTCAACGGTGACATAATTTCTTAAATAAAATATAGACGCATAGAATGAATGGTTGTTTAGGTGTTACGTTTGAAAAGTAAGCGCTCTAGCTCTACTCATTATGCAGTGTTGATTGGCCCGTCATTAGTTGTTCGTTGGTCGGTCGTGCTGGTGTGACAGGGAGTTACTTTCAGTGCTGTTCGTAGCTGCCCTTCCTTGTTTTTGCCGTGGCGGTCTAACCCAGCTCTTACTGTAGTCTAGGAAAAGATGAAAGATCAAAAGGGTTTAAAGGGTTTTGCAGCGACCGTTAACCACATGAAAGATGTTACCAACATCTTAATTTAATCACATATAATGTAACCTAATGTAATGTAACTTAATCTAGACAGTCGTTAGTGTGTCACCGCCAAGTAACAGTAGATCATCCTATTGGATACATCCGATTGTTAAAAAATTGATTGTTAATGATAAAAAGGCGGCCTCACTAGCAGACATGTGTCTGTTAACTGTAAGCAACTAAAAGCATATTTTGGCATGTGGAGTATAAATCCCAATGCGACAGAAAGCTTTCAAATTGTGATAAATGTAAAGGGAAGGTTCAGGATAAAGAAAAAATGAAAGTTAAAGGCTGAGTGTCCACCATTCATAGAGAGAAAGATGCGTCAATAACGTTGTTTTTACGTTACTGACTAGCTAGTAACTAGTCAACGCTGACCCCATGTTAAATCCCATAGACTAGCTCTGGTTAGCGCAAAATTGAGAAGGCCTACGTAGCTCAACTTTTGCATACGGATGCATGTTGATCTGAGCATGGTCCTTGTTGGTTTGGGGGTTGTGGAGGTCAGGACAAGGGCGTGGGAGGGTTTTGAAATTCTCCACCAGCAAATTTAAATTTCGTTTCTTTCCAAGTTGCAACCAAAGATTTCAAGCAACAATGGCTTGAACAATCAACACTGGTCCTTAGCCTGGACGTACTAAAAACTGAACTGTAACGAAGGACAGAATAAGGAAACATTAACGTTGCCGTGGATTGCGTAAGAATAAAAAGATACACGTTAGTGATGGTTACGCAACAATACGAGCATACACGAGCTAACGGGTTGTTTGTTAATAACCCAAACATAAAAATGCTTTGCGTTCTGCTGTTTTAGTAACAGCGAACTTCGGGGGTTTCTGCATGACAAAATGTGAACGAAATCTTGAAAAATTAAGGGGAAGGTGATGCACTGATTGAGTGAGCGAAGCAAACGGAATCAGCGATTGTTAACCAGTGTTTGCAAAAATGAGATTGAAGCAACTTAAGCATGTGAAGAATGGTCATACAATAAATAAACTGAGCCGTGTCAATTTGGATAATCTAACGGCTAATTGGCAATGGTTAATTTAAAAATTATAAGTGTGAAAATTTTTAGAAATAAAATTCCTCAAGAAAAAATGTACAGATGAAGATAAGACGATGTAACCTTATGTACGTTCACAGTCCTATGAAAGTTGTGATATCCACCCAAAACCAAAACTGGTATAAAAACCCGCCAAGTTTCCAAAAATGATCGGCTTTTGAAGTTAGTGATACCATTCAACCATGGAAAGGCCGCCAAGGTCAATCCCATTAGCCAAGTTAATCGCGCCAAATAATACTTTGGAGTTAAATGAAAACTTGAAGATTGCTACAGCGAGTAGAAATCTTCAAGTTTTTATTTAGCTTTCGAACTATTAGTCGGTGCGATTAACTTGGCTAATAGAATTGACCTTGGCGGCCTTTCCCTGGTTGAATGATAAGGCCGGTCGTTTTTGGAAACTTGGCGGGTTTTATACCAGTTTTGGTTTTGGGTGGATAACATACTGACATGAATAACACCCCCTAGTGTGTCGTTCACCAAACCGTCCTAACTAGACAAAATATATGTGTGTATTTCAGAAATATACATCAGAAATTTATACAAGAAATATATCAGCTTATATTTCTATTTTTAACTGTTTTCATTATATAATTTTTTGATGTAGAATGTCAAGTTACATCATAGTCCAATTGGACAATGATGACAAATGTTGCAAATAAATAAATGGCGACCACACTAGACATGCATATCTTTTACAGCTAAAGCAGTTTGGATGTTTACAGGCAACGGAGGAAAAGTAGCAATGCGGCAGAAAAGGCAGAATCTTCGTTTGATCGTGTGACTATCGCCTAACAATACTATTACAGTCACAGCTTAACGTTTGGAAACAAAAAAGTGTGAATAACGCTGATATTTTTTTTATAGCTAGCTAGGTAATATCATGAAATTAATTCTTCCATGCGGTGCATGGAGCCGAAATTTTGCAGATATTTAATTCATGGTGGTTATGTAACGCTAACACATCCACATGCTAAAATTGTAGTTGTTATACATGGGTAATCTCAAAACCCACACACTTCACCATGGGTTAATTTTGATGACCCATACTTTCTGATAACCCACATTTTTTTGGCAGTCTAATGCTTTTTACAGGGTCTACACTACCCCTAATCCACCATGTGACAGCTCCAACTTCAACAAGCACACCCCATTGCAACCAGCGTAAACAGGCATATTTTGGACTAGCACCATATTTCGTAACAACACAGAAAAAAAAAACCTCGCATACTATGCTAAGCCTAACCCGGCAACCATTCGCCTCAATGGTATGAAAGCTAGGCTACTGACACTTTCAAATACAATAAACTACGACTCAAGCCCACAGCGCGTTTTATACTCTAATCTTATTTAAACTAGTAAAGTAGAAAAAATATGGCCTTGCTTTAACACGGAATTCAGAAACAGGGAGTGAAACAAAAGGACGTCTACTTTCCTAATCAGGAAGTTTCTAGACCAGAAGTTTCCTTTCAGGAATTTACATCAGTCGTATGTAAAAAATTTTAAATTAATTTTTTTCTGAAATAATATTTAAAAATAACATTTTTTTTACAACTAAAAGAAGTGGATATGTTAGCTTAATGTCACACCTTACCATTAAAGCGCATACCAGTGAAAAATATACGGTTAACGAGTGGTAATAGCTCATATGCTCGAAACGAGGCAGTGCAATGTATCGGGGTAAGGGCTTCCCTCCACCGTCTCTACATTGGACAACCCCTGTTCTCTCAAACGAGCAATTATCGCTGGTTATCACCTATTTCTCACGGATATCTATTACTTAACCATGGAACGTGCCATTTGCTGGTTTGAGGTTAGGGGAAGCATAAATTCCGAGTTAGCAATCAATTTCAATACTATTTTAAGGGAGAGTTAACACCATTTTAATGTTGTTATTTAACTATTAGAAAACACGATTCCAAACTGGGTTATCTGCACCACAACGTTGAGACAAACACCATTTTGCTGTTGTTGCTTGATTACAGGAGCCAGACCATATTAATCGGTTATATGCCCCACTAAAGAAAACTAACACCAAGTAAACAATCCACCTAGGTAACAACAACTGGGAAACACAAGTAGGTAACATGAAGACGTAAGTATGCAGCATGACAAAAACAGTACGAATGAGGAGTTGCTTTTTCCACTGATAAATAATCAATTCGGTGGATTCTCGACGAAGACTAAGACACGTAAACCTTCTAAAACCAACATTTCAAAAAGGGACCGTAAAACTGGATTTTCCGCATTTCGTCTTCCTAAGAAGCGAAAATGGAGCTTATCAATTTGGACCAAAAAGATGTCACATCTTCCCAAATGTAAACTTCTAAAGTATTTCCAACAAGCTTTTCGGCAATGTGAAGTCGTGATATCAAACACCAAGCTCTTTTGCCAAGCTAATCGCACCTGTAAGACTGCTAACGTTAAATCAAATACTTGAAAATTGCGTAGTAAGCAATTTTCTGATTTTTCATTTTACCTTCGAACTATTACTTGGTGGGATTAACTTAACGAAAGAGATGATAACTTCAAACGGGCTAAAAAGCTTGTCGAGAATCCTTAACAAGTTTTGTTTCGGGACGATGACATGTGTATATAAATAGAAACGTACAAAAGGAAAATACCATACAAATATATATATATCCCTAGCCTCTACTAATTAGTGCTGGTAAACAAAGAGAAGAGATCAAAACAAGCAAATTTAAAGTTTGCAAACGAATGAGTTTTTTCTTCAACTGGTAGGTATATAAAAACGATTAACCCTTTAGCACCTTCCGTAACTAAAGGTGGACATTTCATATAACAGAAGGTGGACATTTCATATAAAATAGGACTTCCTGTGAACCCACAATGTCCGTAAGGCGTGTTCCGGTCAAGTTTTTTTGATGAGTGGATCTATTTCTTGAAGGACGAAAGGAAAGTTGGATGTTATTTTTGGTTACCTCATCGCATACAAAATGGGCCTATCACATATAATACCGTGATTGCACACTCCTAGCATTCACAATCAGATCAATATCCGATCGTGAGATCTTGTGAATTGGAATTAGATGTGACATATCAGCAGGACTCAACTGTTGAATTAATCCACGTAAACACATAAGTTTCTTTAAAACATAGGACACTGCTGTCACTTCAGCTACACAGTTATAGGTTTATAGTGTTCGGGCATGTGTTATACGGTGGGCATCGAATGTTAATTCTTGGTACTATGGATGTTTTTTTAAGAGAAAGTTATCCTGATCCCAAAAAATGATGGTGCCATTTTTTCCTAACACTCTAAAGATATTTTCAACGCCATGTGTGAACCACCCCCAATTTGGAGCTTTTCCGATAATTTCTGTTCGTACTTTGTGTTTGTTCCCAATATATTGTTCGTTCCTATAACTAACATAGGCAAGTTGTTTGCAATAATGTACTTTATAATGTATGTCCCATTACTTTTTTTCATATATCCTACGGTTTTCGAGAAAAAACGCCCATTTAGGGCCATTTGGGCCTATTTAATGCCCATGGATGTCTCAGTTAGCCAACTGACAACTCCAACTACTGTTGCGTCGTGTATAATTAATCTGGATGACTGAGTCCAATTAGGTCCATTCGAATGGTAATTAAAAGGGTCTACCACTTTACTAGGGGCTGGTATCACAGTCACGATTCGATTTTTCACTCATTTTCAACTTTCAAACTGATATTCCGATGTTTTTCATTTAGGTGGATGACACCAATTAGGTTCAATCAAAAGGTAATTAAAAGGGTCTACCTTTGTTAGAGACCGAGCTATGCTCGGTTTACTAGCGGCTCGTATCATAGTCATCGCTTGATTTTTCACCCATTTTCAACTTTAAACTGCTATTCCGACGTTTGTAATTTAGGTAGATGGCTCCAATTAGGTTCATTCCAAAGGTTGGAATGTCTTCTTTCGAATGATGAATCTAATTTGAATCGTCCACCTAAATTAGTAACGTCAGAATAGCAGTTGAAAGCCGAAAATGAGCGAAAAATCGAATGGTGACTTTGATACCAACCCCTAGCAAAAAGGGCGTAGCTCGATCCTTATCAACGATAGACCATTTTAATTACGCTTGATGTAAAGAAGACATTCCCACCTTTTTAATGACTATAATTGGAGTCATCCACCTGAATTAGAAACGCCCAAATAGGAGTTGAAAGTTATAAAAGAAGCGAAAAATCGAACGGTGACTAAGATACCAGCCTCTAGTAAAACGCGCATAGCTCGGTCTCTAACAATGGCAGACCCTTTTAATTACCCTTGATGCAAAGAAGACATTCCCACCTTTAGAATGAGCCTAATTGGAGTCGTCATCCTAAATTAGAAACGTCGAAATAGCAGTTGAAATTTGAAAATGAGAGAAAAATGGAACGGTGACTGCGATACCAGCCCCTAGTAAAGCGTGCATAGGCCGATCGCTAAAAATGGTAGACCCTTTTAATTACGGTTGATGTAAAGAGGACATTCCCACCTTTCGATTGAACCTAATTGGAGTCATCCAACTCCATTAGAAACGACTCAACAGTGGTTGAAATTTGTAAGTTGGCAAATTGAGACATCTATCGGCATTAAATGGGCCCAAATGGCCCAAAATGGACGTTTTTCTCGAAACCCGTAAGATATATGAAAAAAAGTAATGGGACAATCATTATAGAGTGCATTATTGCACACAACTTGTTAATGTATGTTATAGGAATGAACAATATATTAGGAACAAACACAAAATACGAATAGAAATTAACTGAAACGTTCAAAGGGGTGGTTCACACATGGCGTTGAAAAATATCTTTTAGAGTGCCAGGAAAAAATGGCACCATCATTTTTTTTGGATCACGATAACCTTCTCTTGAAAAACATCTATAGTGCCAAGAATTAACATTCAATGCCCACGGGCCTTGGCTTTGCAACATAAGCCCCTATACACTATTAGTTTTGCTTCACCAAGTTATTGGTGGTGCCCCAAGGCAGATCAAGAAGCTGCTCCCATCTCTGCTCCCAACAACTGAACCCCATGTGAAATCTTA